>CAEGAD010044149.1:0-33033 GCA_903067055.1 Poeciliopsis paucimaculata
TGTTTGTTATGATGTAAAGCACTTTGAAATGCCTTGCTGCTGAAATGTGCTATACAAATAAAATTTGATTGATTGATTGATTGACACAAGAAATTTACATTTGGTAAATTTTGCAAAAGTAAAAATCAGATGTTTACTCCGTGGCACTTGCTTACCAGAAAACCAGAAAACAAGCTTGTCTCTTAGCAACAAATTACCAACAAATATTGTTATTGTTCAAAAAACATAAGATTTCTTCTGCTGTTTTGAAATACTCCTTACCTTATTATACTTACTAACTAACAAGAATTGTGCATTTGGTGACTTTTTCAGAATACCATGGCACGCCCCAGATACTTTAACATGCATGTTTTTGACTGAGGGAGAAAAACACTGAAGAAATCATAGAAACTGTTACAGCATATAAGTAATGCTAACCTACTCCTACACAGTGCAGGCCCTTATGTCTGCTCACTGCTCTTAATAAAGATGAATGGAAATAGATTTCCAACCAACCTCGCACGAGAATATGAAGCTTTTAATCCCTTTTTGTTTTTTTTTGTTTTGTTTTAACTGATCCTTGCTTGTTTCATTCTACTTCTAATCTGTCAATAATAAGTTAACTGGTTTCCTTTTAGTTGCTATAACTTTGCTCAAAAATAATAATATTAAGCAATTAACCTATTTTAAAGTAGTATTAGTTCAACAGTTGTAACTATTTCAAAACAGGGACAAAGTAGACAGCTGCAGTATTTTTGCAATATTTTGTTTTCTCAAGTAAATTTAGCATTAGCTCTAACATCATTGTTGGCATCACAGGCTAGTTTTAGCAGGTCAATTTAGCGGTGAACCTGGACTATCTTATCTGTAGTCTCACTGAATAATAAAAAGCAAGGCATAAATAATAAAAAAAACTTTCCAACAATACTTTTCTTTTTTTGTTTGTTGTTTTTTGCTCTAAAGTTGAAAAAATTTATTGCTCTAAAGTTGAAAAAATTTATTGCCGCAAGTCAGGTTTGTTTAAAGTGTGATTCCTTTCAATCACACTTTCAAATAGCCATAAGCATAAATTGTACATCAAATTAGCATCTGCTGTATGAGAGTTAAACGTAATGTTAAATTGCTAACATTTAAATAAATAAAAACTGGATTTAAATATGTCTCATTCAGTCTCTGTAACACAACCGATGTCTGATACAGCTTTTACACTTCACCTCAGGCGAACCACAAATTCAGGGATGCTGATTACAGTCTGTAGTTTTTATTAGAACAGCTGTGATCTGCATGGAAATGCAGGCAGAAAGGAAGAAACATGCTTAGCATTGCAGGTAATAAATTCAGTCGAGCTCCTTCACGACGAGCAGCATCAGTTATACACACACAGACACACACATTGCCTCAAGATTATCTTGATGCACATTTAAATAAAGTCAAGAGTAATTTGCGGTGGATATACTAACAGTAATAAAAGTCCTCAGATAGAATAATGACCCAGGTCCCTTGACTGACCAGGACATAATATAAATGAGAATATCAAATGTACCACAAGTGTCTATGTGCACGCCCACACAGATATGTGTCGTACTGTAATTTGTCCTAGTTTGTGCTTGTGTTGATATTGCTGGATTTAACTCCGTTTCTCTTTGTGGGTTTTTTTTTGTGTGTTTGTGTGTGTTGCACAATCGGTGGCAGCGTGACCTTTAAAGTTAGCTGACCTTTTAGCCAAATGAAAGCGCAGCTATAAGGAACTAATTAGCCCTGCACTTTCTTTTTCTTTCACTTATTTAAGGAATAACTTATTCCCTTCCTACCTTTTTTTTTTGCCCTGTTTTTTCTGTCCAGTCTCGTTATGATTCGAGTTAATGTAATTTGTTTTTCTTTGTCTCAGAGCTCAATCTTCTCTTTCTGCATGAATAGTTTTAATGCTTTCTCCCTTTTTTTGTCCAGCAAATTATCTAGTAGTTTCATTTCTCCCTGTCAGTGATTTGTGCCTTTTTCAAGGTGCATCCAACCTTTTCACTATTCTTCACTTCACATCTGCAGGGACACATAGAATAAGTTGTGACTGTCTTTCTTTTTCTGTGTAGCCCTTTATTAAGCAAAGTTCTTACAAAAAACAATCGGCTTTGTGCCTCATAAGCTTTTTTTTTTTCTTCTTTCGAAGAAAGTTTATAGAAGCAATTTAAAGTGACCCTGATGGCCCTCTTTCTTTGCAAAAGAAGCAAGTGCTTCCATCACAAGTAGTGCACTATCAGAACCATGCAGCTTCATCCTCTTCTGCCCTTCCTCCAAGCACACTAAAACTGAAGAGTTGGACCACTGCTGATGCTAAACAGCAGATCACCAGGGGTCTCCTCACTCCCTGCAGGCCCTCTCAGAGGTCAGCACGACTGCAAAGTTTGCACTTGAACTGCTAAGTCAACTGAAATGAGAAATCCTCTTAAAGAGAACGGAGGGGAGAAGTGAACGCTACCACCTACACTACTTGTTCAAAAATAGATCCGCATCCTAGACCGTCGGTGCATTTGAGTTAGTTTAGCCCTAATCGAAACCACTGAGATCTGATTCATGTTGATGCTATAATATGCAAGCTATTATTGTAGCAAACCGCATTCTGCTGAGCCCTGAGAGAAGAGAGAGGGGGAATCGGGGGAGAGGGAGGTTATCAGCCAGGTTTACTGGGAGGGAGGAAGAAGAGGATCAATAACTGGCCCCGTGGTCATCAGTTAACAAAGTAGTCGCTGCTTAAAAGGAATGTTTTGCTCTCTGGTTAAGGGCAGCCAGATGATGCTAGTGGTTGAAATAGGAAGCGTAGGAAATGAAAGGGAGTCATAATGAGCGAGGTGCAGGATTCCTTTGTTAGTTTTATGCCTAGTTTAGGCTATTAAAGCTTAGAAATGCAGTTTGTTTGCCCAGGGGTCTCCAAGCTAACTTGGTGACCCAGCTATAAGATGGAATCACTGCCAAAGTTTCACAGCTGGTTTGTTTGGACTTTACTTTAACTGGGAACTTTATAAAAGCTCATTCGGCACAATTAAAAGCCATTATTGTATGATTAGTTTTCAAAAAAATAACAATTTACCCTGTTTTATCTGAGGATTACCTGCTACTGTGCTCGTTTTCTAAGTTTATGTATGTACTTAATAATTAGCTCTTATTTTATTTGTAACTTGCTTATTTATTCATTACACTAATGTCCCACCATAAAATTATTCTATTTTTCTTGGGGGAGGAACATTTTAACCTTGATTTGTGTTTAGATAATGACTTCTATTTTTAATTTGCCACATCACAACTTGAGTTTTCACACAACTCAATGATTATTTTAGTCTTTGAGTTACTAATAGTTAAACACATTTTCTAAAATAAAAACAGAAATTTCCACAAACTTTTTTGTCATTTATAATTCTGGATTTTAAACTGCACCCAAACTTTTCAAACTGGATAGGACTTAGATGCCAATAGAAAAGATTGAAGTTCCCTTATTTTTAAATTTTGTGAAAAAAAGACATTACTAATTGTAAACTGTGATTTGAAGGATCTGTATTTAATGTTGGATTTTCTGATCCAACATTAAATAACATTATAGTTTATACAAATAGTCAAACAAAGTGAAATGGCATCTTACGATGCTGCTAATATAATTAAAAACATGATGACGAATCTAGTTAAGTGAATTTGGAAAAGTGTGGGATTTTTTTAAATGGAAATGTTGTAGAAACCCTTCTTGATTGTTGCAGTTTTATTATTTATAGTATCTGTTATTTTAATTTTGATTCTTATACTCAAGCAAGAACATTGCTTAAGTTATACATACACAAACAGCATTTCTTTAAGTGCTATTGCACTTAATCGAGAACCAGAGATTTACTTGTATCATTTTTTTGAAAGTAAATTATTCAGTGTGGCTGTACAATAATGTAAGTTATACATATTTTGAAAGACCCTCCAGTTTAGTTGACTCTTCATCCATGTTTACATATTTTTACTTTGTTCAAAGCTTATTGAACCAGGAATGGCAACACAAACCTCAATAGGAAGTTATGTTAATTTAACACAATTGTTTTCATCTTCTGTGACACGTTATATTAACAATTGTTTTGAAATTAGTTTTCTTGAGATCTGTTCAATATTTCACTGTGTCTTATGCTACATCTGATGTGAAAGCACAGATTTGCTAAGGCCTTTAGTTAGTGGTATAAACATTGTGAAAGTAGGGAAAATGGAGAAGAAGAAGGAAAATGTAGGTAATTGTTGACTTATTTCATCACTGCAGAATAAACTTATAATGACACAATGTGTTTTCCGGATGTCATACTGCCCTAATTGATCAACTTCTCTTTTTAGATTTCAAAGTAAAGCGTAACACAGCTTCATTGGAATCTGCTCCTTAAAAAGCCTCCAAACACACACACACACGCGCCCACGCACACACACACGCAGTGTTGACTTGTGAAACCTCAGCCCGGTGTGTCATTTGTGAGGCTCTGAGAGAAACGTCTTTTCATCTGTGCTGCCCTTCTGTAAAATACAGAATCATGTAGATATGGATTGGACACTAGCCTATAGCCTACAGATGATATCTTAGCCTCAAACCTGCTCTGTCCCCATTACCTCAAACTGCCACCAGATTGGGAGATCATATATTTTAATGAGACGTATAATAGCTCTTTAACCCATATCATTAGGGGAATATAGTATACCTACCGTTTGCTCTTTTGACTGTTAAACGAAAGGACTGTTTCCCTAATTACGTGGTGCGTAGGACAGGTCATGGGTTGGATGTGTACCTGTGTGTGCTTGTGCGCCTGTGTGTCTATGTTCAGGAATTGTATGACCATTAAATATTCAACCGCAACACCCCCCACCCGCTATCCTATCCCCCCTCCTTCTCGACCCAGCATCCATTAACGCCTCATCACCGTTTAACTAGCTCTGTTGTCAATCACCTCAGGGCCTTGCCTGAAACTGGAAAATGTCTGGCTCTGGTTTCCTACCTTAAAAAGACAGAATCGGAGTCCACACTCCTTGCTAAGCGGATGGATACCACTGTGAAGGACAATTAAATATTACTGGAATATAATGTCATAAGGGAAAGTGTGTCTGTGCCATCGTTTGTTTGAATGCTCTATTGAGCGGTTTGGCAGTCAGCTAAAATTTTCTCTTCGCAAACATGCTATGATAATGTGGGTGTGTGTGTGCATGAAGTAAATGATGCAATACCTTTCTTCTAATTGAAAATAATAACTAATCCATGGCTAACAAGCTCCTGTATAATGCACAGCCATGTTCTTCCAGTTCTGGCCTATCTTGGCTGTAATAAAAGAACAGGAAATGAGAGGCAAGTGAGAGCGGTGGCTTGGACATTGACGCTTAATGTAATCTGCCTTGAAATCAAATTATTTGACCTGGAAAGCCTAACAATACAAAACTCCTGCCAGGCTGCTGTTAAATATTTAGCACGTGCCTGTCATGAATACAAATGGAGCGCAAATTAGAATCTACAGGCGCGTGACCCCCATATCAGACCCGAGGAGCACAGGGGGGGGGCTGGCTCTGCTTTAAATGTTTTAATTACCGGGGCCACGGTGTGGCGTGCCACGCTACCTCGCAGATCCGCGTGGCTTGAAGGACAAGCAGTGAAATTCAAGTACTAGTAAACACGAGCAGTCCGGTGTCCGTGATCTCTTCACATTAACTAAAACACAGGGATTCAAGAGGGAGACTGTTTGAATTTTGCCATGCTGTTGTTGGGCACTTGCTGGACAGTTTGTAATGAAAATTACAGCAGAGATAGAGAAGGCCGAAGAACACTTCTGAAATCAACCGTTTCCCCATTCATCACAAGTACAGCTGACATTTGATAAGGACTTAAGACTTGAACTAGTCCCAAACTGTGTTTTCTCAACATTACTGTTACGATTAGTATTATTTCTCAGCATCTAATTTCACCAATCAGCAATGCACACATAATGTTGTCTGTATAACATTATAACTGTCTGGGATTATTTACCATCAGAAGCCAGAACAAGGAATGCATTCTCATCATTATGTTTTTATGAGCATAGAGGATACTGCTCGAGGCTCTTATTGTGAAGATCTGGAAGGAAGTTGTCTCATTAGCTGACACAATTCTGTAACAGATAGTCCTCAAACTGTAGAGAACTGCTATAACTCTTTTTGTTATCCTGGCGAGTATGATCACGTGTTTTACTGCAACACTGATACTCTAAACTAGTAGAAAATTAAATAAGACGGAGCATCCCAAAGATTGCAAACAATAATTCAAAGTTAACTTACTTGGCATTAACCACTGGTGGAAGTGAACATTTTCTTCCATTAGCCGCTCAGTGGAAAATATTCCTGGCACCCTTTGGGGCCCTATATTATAATATAGGGGACATCCATTGACATCACACCCCTTAAAAAAAATCAAGTGCATCTATTTGCTCGTTTGGAGTTGTTATATCCTTTGTTCCACAGCAGGACATGATGACTCAAACCAACTAAATTATTCAAAACGACTCGTAGATGGTCTCGATGTACATTAATTTGTTTAATTTCTGATTTAGTGGAGTTATGCAACGTCTCAACTACAAATATTGGTCAGAGCAAGGAAAACAACTCAAACTGACTCAACAATGTTAAAGATAAATTTAAAAAATGACCAAATGTCCCTGTTAATTACACATTCCTGGCATCACAATGCCCCTTGGTAAATGCTGGGTCACAACCCTAATGCTTCATATTACAATTATTCCAAGCTGGCTGCACCCAGTATAGCTATCAATAGATACATTTGTCGAGTTTAGCGTCACACTCTGTCATTGTTGAAGCAGCCGATATGAATATCGTCTAACGTCATGCCCTTAGCTTTTTGACCACACTGTAACTCACTTCTGGCGACTACTACCAGCAGGATAATGCACCACGTCACAAAGATCAGATCATCTCAAACTGGTTTCTTGAGGTCACTGATCACCAGGTCTCAATCCAGTGAAAAACATCTGGAGTGTGGAGGAACAGGAGATTCACATCATGAATGTGCAGCAAGCCAGTCTCAGAAAATGTATTGCTGTCATATCAATATGGACCAAAATCTCAGACGCCCTTGTGAATCATCTCTGCTGTCAGAGAAGTAAAACAATACAGAATGCAAAGGGGGGTCCAACCCGATACTAGCCAGGTGTGGCTAATAAAGTGGCCAGTGTGTGTAGTTTATTTTATACTCTCTCAGAATAAAGGATATACCAGTTTTAAACTGTTGTCTTTCTATTGGCTATATGATCTACCGCTGGACTCGAGGGAGGCTCTGTATTGCTGTTGTGCACTCCGAGCTGAAGAAAGATCCGTCTCAGTGATTTTGATGTAAGAAAATCTGGTTTGTATCGACTGGGTATTGATTAGTGGAGTTGGCCTCATCTCCTGTCGTTACTTCAGATAAATGGCCTTATTTGTTGTGTTATTATGTTCAACACAATCATGCCAGGAACAGTCAGAAGAGTATTGAACCGACACTTCATTGGCTTCATGGCTTCTATTTGTTCCAGGAATTAAAGGATGTTCTCTGCCAGTACAGCACTGCGAATTGAGCACACTGACGGTCAATTACACCATCACTTTAAAGATCTTTTTCAAACACAATATTACTGAAGAACAGTCAGGGTTATATCTGACTTTTTGTCGTGTCTAAATCAGGACTGATTTAGGAATAAATAAAGCCCGGGATTGAGTGTAGCCATCCTTCTTTTTCTTTCTATTCATTCAGGTTTGTGGTCCCCCACCCCATCCTTGAAATGATTAGTTATGCATGGCTTGTAAGCACTGAATCAGAGTTATGGTCCCTGGGGAAATAAATTTGGCAGAAAATCAGTGTGAGAAGATTTAATTATCACGAGGAGACCTTTTTTCCTTGCCTTGGCCCACTGAAGCCCAAATGCCTTTCCTCTCCTTTCCTTTTCCGTTCTGTGCTCATCTCCAAATGTAGCAGCCGGGGGGGGAAAAAGCCCCAGCGTTCATGCTGCATGCCAGCCCTCTGCTTGCCTCCCTTCTCCCCCCAATTTGTTTCATTGCATGGTAATAAGTAAAGCAATTACTGCTTTATTGATTCTTCATCACGACAAATTTAAGGCTGATTTTCTTTTCCCGCTTACTCCTCACCCCCCAACCCCCCACCTCCATCCCTTCGGAAATGGCACAGCAAGGTGATTAGTTGACCTCCTGTCCTGAGCGCTGCTGGTCTCGTGAACGAGTCGCGGTGAATGCCGAATTCTCCTAACCCCATTTGATCTCCCATCCCCCTTGTCCTGGACTAATGGGATGCCGATGCCGCCCATGGTGGCTGTCACATCCACAGGAAAGGAAGCCAAGGCTTGATAGTTTCTGTAAGGATGACTATGGAATGACATGTTTAACTCAATAACAGTGGGGAGCTATCTGTGCCATGGGCTACATTACTCAGAAATTGACCATGTATCCTTTTTACACTGTCTTCATCCAGGTCAACCAGGCAGATGATTGACAGAAACCTTTTACCCTCCGTCACTCGTAATTGTTTCTTGGGTTACCCTTATCAATTAACCTGTTGCCTGTAAACCGATGTCCAAAGAGTCACCAGCTTAAAGCATTTTATGGGTACTTTATAGAAGATATCAGATACCTAATAAGATCTTCTATTAGACTAAGATTTTAAAAAAGCATTTGTTTTTAACTTTGTATTTGGTTTTTACCTTATAGATTTGTATTTAATACTACATTCTCTTAGTCTACTATTCTGTCCAGTAGCTGGCTGCTGAGTTAACTGGAGCAGGTAGCCTTACTAAGTAACCAGCTGGTTATACATCCAGTGTTACTCCAGGTAGATCAGAATAGCTAAACCCATAGTATTTTTAAGGATGCTTACATAAAAAAGATTAAATTTAGTTGGTTTTTAAATTAAAATATCAAATTGTTGTGTTTTTTTTTTGTTTTGTTTGTTTTGTTTTGTGTGTGTGTAGCAGTAGGACAAATTTTTACTTCTTGGTTTTAAATAAAAACAATAATATGTTATTGATTTTTTTTCTCAAGGTTGTTTAGATTTAAATTCCAGACTATTGTCAACATATCAACATATGAAAAAGGTTGCACACACCCCATCCCACACACACACACACACACACACACAGGGGCTGACACATATCTGGACTTGATCAGCAACAGTCTGGTCGGTTTTGCTTGACAGGGTGGACAGACTCCTGTGATTAGACACACCCACAGACTGCTGTGGGTCAGAGTCCTGACATATTGGGGAGGCCCCTGGCCATGTGTTGGCCCCTGGTGGGTTTGTCATGAGACATTAGAAGTCTCTTAGGATTTTGTGTGGCTGTGTTTTAGTCGCCCTGTGGAGACCCTCAAGTATGTTTTAAGGTGAGAATTTTATGAACAAATAAAGCAGTGAAATTGCAGTTTGCAAAAATACTGCTCTAAGCAGGGTGACATTATTTATTTATTATTATTTATTTAATCTATTTCATCTTATTTTAAGTAAACGTCCTAAAAGGTTTCATTGAAATTTGAAACTTTTCATTGTATATGCGGCAATTACAGGAATTCCCTGAAACTTATGAGTAACTTTAGGATGTTGTTATATTTAAGCATAAATATAAATGTGTTGTAATAGGAAGACATTAATGTTTGTAATAATTGTAATATTTGTAAGATCAACATTAACCCAGTACATCAGGTAGAGTCAGGTGCGCTAGCATAAAAAGAGGTGGTTTTAGTCAATATTAGACTAATCTTTGTTGAGGTTGAAAAATTAACATTCACAAGATGGCCCCAGAAACCTGTGAGGGGGAATGAAAACATTTTTAAGTGCCAGTTTAAGAGGACAAAAATATGTGAAAAATCAGCTGAGACTCAATGGTAAAGATAAATACAACCAGCAGTGTCAGACCGGACAGGACTTCAGATAACTGGCTTATCTGTCCCTGTCCTCCAACACCAGCAGGCACAGAGAGCAGATGACTCCCTCGGTGCATATTGTTCTGAACATTGCCCAGGCAATGTATATTGATAATGAAGTGTGACAGTGGAATATCTATTTAAAACATCCACCATTTATGTCATACTATGGATTATGCTACATATAAGTAAAGTATCTATTTAAGCCAGAAAATAACCATGGAACTAACACACGATTTTTATTTAGCTTGATGCTTTTTTAAAAGCATATAACTAAGATCTGAATGCTTTCCAGTCCCCTTTTCTCGCTGGCCTGCCCCTTGCTTGACCTTCTATCACCTTCTAATAAAAGTCCAGGGAGAAATTGTACGACTGACGTTATCAGAACGAACACATAAGCTTTTTGAAACATTGACATATTTTTATTTTATCCAGCTTTATGTAAAACCCTGTTAAAATTTTAAATTTGGCATGTTACAATTTAGATGCCTGCTAAGCAGCTGACTGCTGACTTATCCGGAGCAGGTAGCCTAGCTATTTAAACATCTTGTAAATCTTCCAGTGATGCTCCACATGGACTGGAACCTCTAAAACATATAGTGCTTTTTAACATGTGTTGCTCAAGACTACTTGTACATTTTATTCTTTCTGAGCTTAAAAACTGCTTATACATCAGTACTCTAGCATTTTTGATGGTTATCATTCTATAAAAATGTCATTTGCAAATGCCTACTTAAAAGTATGTGCTTCTCTTCTGCTTCAAAATACAAATAACGTATTTGTTACGTATTTTTGGGTCTTCTTTTACCACCTATTTAGAATTATCTCCACTGAAGTTTATACTAACACAGAGTATTGGAGCATATTTGCACATCTGCTAGATTTCAAGGATATCTGAAAATGACATTTTACTCATTCATCTAGCATTCTTTGATTCACTCATTATTGCTCACTCATTCATGCATTTACGTCCTATTTTAAGAAATTTATGGATTTACATTCAAATAACACTGTCACTGTAGGTACGTTAAGATTTTACATGACTTCCTTTAAAGGAGAGTTATGTTCAACTCATTGCCAAGGTTGTTAGTCCACAACTGAGGTCATCCAGAGAGGAGGTGGGCAACATTTGCCTAATTAATTACTACTCAGACACTGCGCGCATGCACGCATGCATGACCGTGACCTTTACTTATATAGTTTGCAGCAGACCACACAGAAAGGACATACACACACACACACATATACAGAGGCTGCCAGGAGCCAGCAGAGTTAAAGGGAGAATCAATTACAACTCAACTAAGGGGAAAGAGTTGGCTGCTTGATGGGTACTTGTCAAGATGACTGTAGGTCACAAGGTGTGTGTGCGCGTGGGTGCGTGTGTGTGAGTGAGTCTGCTGTGTGTGTGTGCTGACATTCATGTGTTAGTCTGTTAAAATCGAATCCATTTCCAGGATTCTGATTACATCATTTTCATTTTGAGGACCTTGCTCCAATTAAGTAATTAGTTGCTTGGTGGTTCCCTAATTATAGAGTTGTTCGTGAAAGAGCTGCTGACCGGCCCGGGATTGAAAAATGGAGACCGATGCACTTTTTTCCCCTGCACTTACACACTCACGCATTCATTCGACACACACACACACACACATGCAGCAGCCTGGTTGAAAATCAAGTTAATGCAGTCAAATGCTTGTTATTTCTGGTAAAGGGCAGGGCGGATGCTGCATTTCTAATCACACTAAAACAAGACTTTACTTAATAAAAAAGATGTAATAGTGACTATATACAAAAACAATGAGTTTATCCTGACATTCAAAAACTTTTTGGCAATTCTTGCTTTTGTGTTGTGTTTTGCCAAATTGGGACAAATGGGAAACAAAATTTAATAAAGCAAGGAACCCCACCCATATCCATTTGCAAACAGTTCACACAGAAAGTAGCTGTGATATCTTGAACACTTCACCGCTCAGCCTGTGAAAACGTCGCAGTTTAACGAGATTCTGTGACGCTGCCCAGACTGAGGACATCGACTAACACTCATGCTTCTCTCTTTTTTCCTCTTTCTCAAGAACACACGCACACACACGTGCGTAAGAGAAGCTCGCCCAGCTGGTTTTGGTTAGCTCTACATGTTTGCAGTCATCACTGTGCTGGCAGGTCAGCGGAGTGAGTCAGGACCATTCCGGGTCAATTTGCCCCTTCACTAATTCATATCCCCTTTTTGTATCCACAAAATGCTATTTCATCTCATCCTACTTTCTGTTGGTACCTTTAAGCTTAAAGCAGTTTCTTAAAACCAGTTTATTCTCATGGCATAGTTATGTATAACTTAAATTTAATTGTATTTTTTTTCCTTCCCTAAATATTTTATACTACACCTTATTCCGCTTATTATATATCAGATCTCAATTGGGTCTGTTGACCCTTTGATTTACTGATTTTGTAGTAAATCTGACTGTTGATCATATTTACAGATATTCACATTTCCTTACAGTAGTGTGTGAAAAGATTAGAAAATCTTACTTCAAATAATACGCTTTCAAAGCCAACTTCCCCAAAGTGGTGGCAAATTGACGCATTGTCACTTTGAAACTTTTCTTGGAAGACTTCAGCCGCTACTTAAAAAAGCAAAAGTAGGAAAAGGCGAAGGGGTGAAATCACTCGCAATCACCAAAACTCTGTCGAGGTTATGCAAACAGCACAGTGGCTATCAAACTTGCATATTACTATTACACTGCACACCCTAAACTCCACTCCAAGTACCTACTGTCCAAAGTTCTTCGCAGTCTATGTGAACTACCTTCTGTTTTTTGGGGGGGTTTTTTACAGTTCACAAATGCACACAGCACAATAAACAATGAATAGTTTAATGACTTCTCATTGAAGGTTTTGTTACAGTGAGGGTTAGGAAAAAAGAGCACGGTGGACCAACATTTTTCTTTATGCTATGCAGGGCTGCATCTGTAGCCTATGTTCCACAAATTGTGCGTGCAAAAGATGTCTGCTTGGCACAGACTAATGCCGCCAACTTCTGATGATATTTATGCAATAAAACCAAAGCGAAAAACACCACGACTAAATTTAAATATTGTTACTTAACAAGCAGGACTGAACACGAAAAGCCACCAGAGACCATAAAGCTAAAACCCATGAGGACACTGATGATAAAACAAACAAAAAGAAGTGTCCTGTGAGCAAGAGTTAAGAACTATGTCATAAAACCATATTTCTTTAAAGAGCATGAGTGGAAAATTATTTTAAATTGTTGGTCGTCGATAGTAAGCCAAGGGTAAAATGGCCAGTTCCACTAAAGTGACCAACTTTACAATAAATAATTTTCATTAATGTGACAGTCGACGAATGGCAGATTTACTTCAAAGTGAAGCCAGTCCTGCATATTGAGCTGCTCTAACAGGATTGTTGAATAAAGATGGGGTCTGTTAATGGGAGGGATTTAGCTGAGTGACAGAGGAGAGAGAAGCGGTGAGTAAAGAGGGATCAGCAGAGATTTGGATGCAGATATCTGAGCATGACGCGTGGCTGCCATGTCATCCTGTCATTAGCAGGTTATTTGGATCTTTAATTCATCATTCAGACCTTTATTGACTGCAGAGTGGAAGATCACTATCAGCAGAAGATGGGACAGAAGTGTGTATTTGAGACACTCAGTCCCCAGCTGCTCCTCATTTCCTGATGCCAAACAGATATCACATAAGATCATATAAGCCTGAGGTTAAATAATGCTCCAGGCAGCATTTTTGACATATTATATTCTTTGCTCTAAATTGTTCCAATAAAGGTTTTCACTATGAAAGCAGAGTATTTCTGACAGGCCTTGATGATCGTGACAGGATTTGACAGAAATCCACAGAGACCGTTTGACACTGATAACAAGGTGAGCACCACATGGGATCACTTGTCCTGTTTTGCTAAATAGAGCATCGCTACTATAGCACGGCTGCAGACACATGCAGCGTTTTTAAAAGAGGGGGTCGGTATAAGATGTATAAGTAACCATGCTTGGTGTGTGCGGTCTCATGGGAGCTCAGATTAGAATAGCTCAGCCACCTGCTCTGTCATTGGACATCGCCCCACTCATATTCCAGCTTACAAACACATACATACATCTAAGGGCGCTCCTCTGGGACGGACTCAGGACATCTGGCTCACGCTGGTGGAGTTTTCCTTAATTTAGCATGACCCGTTGACCCTGGCCACCACACATTTCAGGCAGGTGTCAAAAAACAGCATCACAAGTCATTGTTACAATACAACCATATGTGAGCATCCTAATATTCGCATTTTATTTTATTGTGGAAAGAAAACTCTGCACTTGCAGCTCTGGCCAGAGGTTTAAGTTCATTGTTCACTGACACAAATGCTATCAATTTTTTGTCATGTTCTTTTTCTAGTCTGAAATGACTAACATTGATAACGTACAAATTTGAATTCATGTCTCATTTGCTAAAGTCCACTCAGGGTATTCATGCACACCTTCTTCTATTTGCACCTTGAATCTTTGCTTCTTGCACAAAGCATTTCAGAAAAACAGCATCACACTTACTATCACACATGGCGGTGGTAGCGTGATGTTCTGGGGCTGCTTCATGAATCGTGCCTTAATTGATACAATTATCTTGGCTATCAATTCCACATCTGTAATCTCACATCTGGATGACTCAGAAAAACAAAAAATAATGGCCTAGTCAAAGTCCCAAATTAAATCTCAATGAGATGCGGTGGCAGGACCTTTAATAGGTTATTAATATGACTGAGTTAGTCATTTTGCAGAGGAGAGTGGGTCAAAGCTCCTGCACAGTGATGTAAAAAGTGCTTATGTGGCATAACTTGTCATTGGGTTTAGAGGCTAATTACTTTTCATATGAGGTCTGGTTAGTTAAAATCATTAGAGAAGTTAATTTTGTGTTCACTCAGGTTATTTTTCTCTGATCATGTGAGATTTATGAAGCATTAAGTGCGACCAAAAATAAAATAAATAAAAAAACAGAAGTACTGTAAGAGGTGCAAGCCTTTCTATAACGCCACAAGGCGTCAGTTTCTTGATTTTTGCCCTTCGTCAGTTGGAGAAACGTCAACCCTCATCCGTATGAAATCATTTAGTGCAGATCAGCAAATGTCTTCAGACATATTTTAATAAGCAGCTCCATCTTTTTTCCTGTTACTGCTCAGTCCAGTTCCCAGGCATGCACTGCAGCAGCCTGTTGTTTGGGCCCGGAGAATCGCACATTAAAGACTCCGACGCAGGCAGGATGCTGCTGCTGAGAACAGGGCCAGACCGAAAGCCCCTCTATCGCCCCCAGCACACAGCCCCGCTAAGCTTGACTCAGTTTGATGCCAAGTCTTGCGAGCGTGTGCGCGTGCATTCATGCATGTGTGAGTTTACTCAGCTCAGGGGTTACATAAACAAGAGCAGCTTAGCCTGCAGGTAAAGCCCACGAGAGACAAGCCGAGACCGAGGGAGCGAGATGCAGCGCCTGGTCTCTCTTTACCGCGGCGTTCCCCTGATGTTGTCGCCACTGCTGGAGCTGGATCTGTGCTAATGAAGCTGGAAAATGACTAAAGGAGATGGTAAACAAAGTTAGCGCGCTGACACACAGCGAATATGCTCCTTTTGTTAAGAGTGGTGGAGGCAAGCATCCGTGCACGTGTTTGTATGCTTCCCAGATGAAGAGATGGGGAGAATGTAGGCGGACAGGATTTTGGAGGTGGAGGCTGGCAGCAGGGCACTTGGCCACTGGTGCAGAGAGAGAGAGAGAGAGTAATAGAGAGAGTGGGGTAAGGGATGGGGATGGTGATGGTGAGGGGGGGCAGCGGAGATAAATCATTAGAGAGCAGGTTATTGGAAATGCAGAGATAAAAGAGTGAAGAAGCCAGTAATTGCCTTAAAGATCAGACTACAAAGCATTACTTTAGATTTTACAAGGCCAGCCGGCAACAAAAGAGCAGTAATTTATGAGCTCAGTGTAAAAGAATAGCATAATTACATTAAAAATTAATGCTAATGAGGGCTAAAATGGGGAAGGTGGTTATTATGAAAGTTTGTATTCATCTTCCCTGGCTTGAATGATGGCTAGTGGCTTGATTAATGACTTAATTTCTATCAATTAGCAGGCAAAAAAAATCTCCACTGAGACGGGGCCTAAATTGAGCATTGAATTACACATTTTTACCACGGCACAGGGAGAGAGATGGCTACCGAAACCTGGGAAATAAAGAGACACTGCTGAGTGTGTACTTGTGAAGATAAGACATGAAATCCCAAACTTAAACGTCTATCCCAGGATTCCTGCACAGTCTGGAAGCCATTTGAAATTTGATTCAAGCATTTTACAATTTTAGATAAGTGGGAAAACAAAACAGTGGGGCGTAGACAAAGAACTTGCATCATTGCTTCGTTTTCTTCATGATGATCTTTTAAAAAGTCCCAAAAATTATTTGTTCCAAACAGTGAGCTTTTTTTATGCTGCTTTTATGTAATAAATGCAAACTGGTTTTAGTTGGATGTGATAAGGTATTTTTGATTACTTAGTGAAAAACCACACATGCACTCACACTTAAACACTTTTAAAGAATTTAATGGATGAAGATTAAAGGGATATTTACTGTGGGGATTATTTAGTAGGAGGGAATTACTTTGTATTGCATCCATCCATCCATCCATCTTTTTTGTTTTGTTTTGTTTTGTTTTTTCATGTTCTATAGTTTGTCCAGTAAATTCATAACTAACCTTTGAATCCAAACCTTAAAATAAGTTGCATATGGACTAAAATAAAAATTTGAGCCGAGAAAATCAGACATTTTAAAATGAGCAGTTACCATAAAATGCTATGACGTTTTGTAAAATATTCGGTTTTTAACTTGTCAAATGTATTGTTCTTGGAGAAATACAGAAAAGCAACACGAAGAAAATTACATTTAAAACAAGTCTTTAAAAGTTTTGAGCCCTTTAAGAAATCCCGTGTGCTGTAATTCAGCTGGTTTATATTAGAAACTATTCAGCAAGTCCCAATGTTGTTTAACTAAACATCAATTACATTACAATCATAAATTAAGGAACACAGTTTGCACACTTTTACAACTTATTTATTTAATATGTTCATTAAATGACTTTACGTTCCGTTTCCTAAATACCAGCAAACATGTGTTTATAAAACAAGCAGCTAGTTCCTCTTTTGTTCATCTTTTCCACATATCAACAACAAGGTCTGCAGTAATTCAGCTGGCTCGTCAGTGAACTCACTTACTGGAATTAATCAGCAGCAGCAGCAATATATTCAGCTCAGCTACTCTTGATTGACAAACTCTCGAGCAAAGTCAAGTTTACAAAGACAACACTGTCCTGTGCATATGCGCTGTGGAACAGCCCCCTCTTTTGGTGCCTCAGCGTAACTGCTGAGAAACGCTCCTGCCTTCAAGGACTAAAGGAGACCATCTGAAATCAGTTTCCATTGGCTGGTTTGATTTCCCTTCCTCGTCTTTGGGTCTTAATCAATGAAGTGGACAAACAGCTATTTAGGGAGAACAATAGCCTATTGATTTTGAGCCACTCATCAGCACCCCTGTCTATTTTACTAATTTCAGTAATGAGATGGCGAGAGAGTTTTTTTTCTTTTCTTTTCTGTTTTTATTTTTTTTTTTTTTTTATAAATCGGCGCAAAACACGTTTGCAATTACGAAATGACTTTTCGGCCCACAGCTTCATAGCTAATAATGAGGCTGTTCTCACCTTTATTCCTTCTCCAGGTTGTTAAATTTCCAGCATGAAGCAGCCGCTACTGTGCATTTAATTGCACCTCCTTTTGTTTCCCTACTGCTTCCCTGCTCTCAGATTTCACTCTAACTTCCTCTCATCGCTGACAGAGAAGCGTTCCTAATGCGGTGACAATCGAGTCGACCTGTTAAATTAATTTGCCAGATAATGTGTCAATATTAAATATCAACTTTGACCTCCTTGAGCTTCAGAGTGCGCTCGCCCAGCTGGAGTATTGATTTCTTTTTGCCCGCCTCTGAGCTCACTTGGCCCGCACTCAAAGTCCATTATTTTTGATTTTCTCGTGAAATACATATCTTTACCCGCTGACATCTGACAAACAGCATATGGAAGTCATTTTATCTACCAATAATGTGTTTGTCAAAAAGTCTGAGGTCTTAATGGATTCCTGCTCTGCACGCGGAAAACATCCGCCAACGAGATGCTGGTAGATGTGTGTGTGTTGATGAGTGTGGGTATTGTTTATGTAGGGCATTCATGCTCAAAGGACAGCAGCGATGGGAAGGTAATTGGAAAAAAATTAATTAATTGTGCTGAATTAATTGTGGGTTAGTCACAAGCGTGAGTTTCCATTCAAGCATGCACACAAACACACACGATTGCGGTGTGAAGGACAGTCCACAGTCTCCAGGAGGATATTGGCCCCGTGTTCAGGCTCCCATCTAGAAGCCCCAGTCAAGGTAATGACTATTTTTGGAGCCACATCTCCCTGTGCTGGATGACAAGCCGATAGTCTGTCACATAGGACGGCTTAATTCAACTCGTCAGTCAGTTGTCCAATTCTGTAGCGCATTAAAATCAGACCAGAGTTGTTGAAGTGCTATTATGAAGCTTAATAAAGTGTGTGCATGATAGAGGCTGACATTTTGCTGTGAAGGCTGGACCAAATATTCATTTATTCATTAAACGCCGGGGCCGTAAAGATGTGTTGTGACACCCTTTCTATAGCTGCTAATGGATTGAGTTAAATCCTTTTTATCAGCTCTAAATGCATACTGTATTTGAGTATGCTGGTAAAAGTATTCACACCCCTTAAAGGTTTTTGACATTTTGTCACATGACAACTACAAACCTGGATGTTATTTTGTTGGGATTTCATGTGATAGACCAACATAAAGTATAAATGTGAAGCAAAAGAAAAATATACATGGTTGGATACTTGGTCTTTAAGTTGTTTTTCCAAGTATAAATATGGATAGTGTTGCATATATTTGTCTTTAGCCCCCTTTACTCTGATACTTCTAAATAGAATCCAGTTTAACTACCAAAAGTCGCCTGATTGGTTAAATTGAGTCTACTACCTGTGTGCGGTTCAAACATAGCCGTTTCTCTGCAGATTTGAGGTTTGTCAGAAAACCTTGCTCAAGACCAATGAACACATCGATGGGTCAAGGATGAAGTTGGGGAGACATTTAACAGCACTGTAACACTGCAGAATTAACATGCAATATAACAAGCTGACTTGCCTTGTGGGGTTCCTCAAGGACCTGTTCTGGGGTCTTTTCTCATTTTGCTGTACATTCCTTCTTGGCCAAATTGTCAATATATGGACATCATCTCTATGCTGATGACATCCATAAATCCAGTTATGTTGGAACCAAGCCAACAATGGATCACAATAATCAGACAAGTAGCCCAGAGCCTACCAAAGAGTAACTTTGGAGGGCCTGTAGGAAACCACATCTTCATTTGAAGGACCTGTTGACAATGCAACAAATCCCTTCACTTTGCCACAAGCTATGTAGAATACAGCATAAACAAGCTGTGGGGGATATTTTCTTCAGCAGGGACAGTAAAGTTGGTTATAGATAACGCAAAGAAGGATAAAACTAAATATAAGACATTATGGAAGAGAACATGTTAGCTTCAAAACCCTTTAGACTACGACAGAGTTTTGCCATCCAGTAGGACAATGATCCTAAACATTCAGCCAGCGCTACGATGGGATGTTTTAGATTGAAGTGATTTCATGTTAGAATATTCTAGATCTAAATCTAACTGCGAATAGAAAAGTTATTTATTCAGTCTGGCTGTGCTTGAGCTGTTTTGCAAGAAAGAATGAGTAAGACCTAGCCTGGCCATTGTCTTCCTGCAAAATTCTGCTAAATCCTTATCTCACATTTTCCTATTGAACTGGATTTCTCTGGTTGAATTCCAATCGGACCAATAGAAGAAGGAATTATTAACAAGGACATTGGTTTCTGCTTTGTTTTTGAATTGTAATCTTCCTGAATAGGGTTGTGGTACGGCAATGTCAGTGGAGGAAGTGAACAAAGACATTCAGTCTTTATTATATTTGGGAATGAAAACACTTCCAAACAAAGTTACAGTGGAGCAACACGAATGTTTAAGACACTGGCTCATTACATACATTATGACCCAACATTAGCAATTGGGTAAAATTTTGTCCAAGCCTCCAGGAAGCAATTGTTTCTCAATAGCTGGGGTTCCAGGCCCTCTGTGTGAAGCAAATGGGCTGGTTTTTACCAGGCTGGATAACATAGTCAGTTGTTGATATTTTTCTTTTACGTCACAATAATTTCCCTCTTTATTTGTTCAGTCAAATGGAATACTAGAACAATAAAATAAAGTTTTGGTTGCAATGGCAAAAAGTGTCCAAGGAATATAAATACAAGGTACTGTAGGTACTCTATCATGATACAGTGCAGGCATTTAGAACTTAAAAAAGGACTTAATTCAGTCCAAAAAGAGTTACATCGTGGCCCCAGTGTATAATCAATCAGTGAAAATCTGGTTCACCCGTCAGAGCAAAATCTAAGTTTTCCGATATCCTACTCTCTTACGCATGTTCCCATTTATGTTTCTGACGCAGCCTACATCCGTGCCGCTCAGAAACACGGACGCCTGCTGGATTGACAGATAGCGAGATGGGAGAGTGCAGGAGAGGACGGATGGATGGGAAAGAGAGGGATGAATATTGACTGATCAGTAGAAAGATTGACAGCCAGAAAATAATGAGTGCATTCAGACTTTTTCCCTCCACCCCCTGTTGCTAACTTTCCTCAGCACACCTATTTTTGCCCTCCCACGCTCACAAAGACTGCTTTTAGATTCCTGAAGTGATTTGTCATCTGATATGCAGAAATCCTGATGTGTTTATATCCAGGAGTAATTTATTGGAAACCCTTTGTGTCTGTTTTTGTGAAATTGGACAAGCCGGAGAAGTATACTCTCTGATACATGAGGTCTGAACTGAATAAAACTTAATCACATTTATTTCCTGTAATGAAATTCCACTGCAGTGAGCTTGTGTTCATATTTTGATTATTTTAGAATGCCATTATCTGAGTGTAATTCACTGTCTGGCTATTACCTTGTTAGTATTTTTCCCCTCTTTACCTTTTGTAGGAGTCCGTGCCCTTGGAAAGGCATAAATACTTTTTTCTTGGAGGCACAAGATTAAAATAGGGGGATTATCAGATTTATTTTACTGTATGTGTCAAATAGTATTATACTGGAAGAAGAGGCCAATCTAGAGGAAATCCAAATGTTTTCAGATCATGACAGAAGGTGGTCCACACTCTGTGTGATGGAGAACACGTGTGTCTTTCTCTGTATGTGCGTCTCTGTTCATGGCTTCCCTTGTTTAACGTGTTTTTCAGAGGGAACCTCTCTGGAGGAGCAAGTGCGAAGAATAAAGGACATCGAGGCCATCGAGAGTGATTCCTTTGTTCCTCAGGCTTTCAAATCTTCCCGGGATGACACAAAGGTGCGTTCTGTCGCTCTTTCTCCCCTGGCCCTTCACTCTCTGAGCTTTTTTCGCTCCGTTTCTTATTGAATTTTGCTCCTCCGCGTCGCTCCGCGCCGTCTGTCCAGAGACGGCCCAGACCAAATCAAACGTTCCCATTGAATGCCATTTGCTCCCGACCCGAGAAGGTTTCATCAAAATTTTTTTATTTCCCCCCTCTATGACGGCAGCACCCCACACAAAAGCCACAGCAGGCGGCAGCCGTCCCGCGTCTGTGTCTCTGTGCCTCCCCCCTCGCCTTTCTGGTTGCACAGAGGCAGAACAAATGCAGAGGTCATTATTGAAATGTTTCTGCCTTCTGAAAGAGCTGGAATTAGATTTGCCCGGACTCCGTGGCTTTTTTTTTTAAATACAGGTGACAACATGTGACAGAAAACCCACAAAAGTTATGATCCATGTGGCCAAAGGAAGCCACATGCTACAGAAATTGCACGCTACACAGCATGTCCAAAAACAAATACTCTTACAAGATCTACCGGATGAAATGGAGAAATAAGTTTATATTAGGTCTCTATTATAAACCTAATAAATGAACTTGTCATTATATAGGATTTTTTTTCTTCTTGGGATTCATTTCAAAATAGTCTACAATATTTATAATATTTATTTCTTTCAATACTGACAGCTCACAGCCAAATCCAAAATTCAGTTTCCAACATTAGAATATTACATAAGACGTATTAATTTTAATGTAGGACTGTTCTCCTACTGTAACGTATGCTCACGTACTGTAGCAATATGTGCACTACAGTCTTGGCCATGGTTTCTTTTGCATGACTTGCTATATTAACGTGGCTTTGCTAAAGTATTGAGGTTTACTGGTGGTCTTCAGTCACGTCTGGTGTCATCAAGCAACTTCTCTCCCTCTCCGTTCATCACAAAAAAAATTTGACTTTAATCTGCAGTGGTTCGATCTTTGTTCTCCCTAGAAGAGATAAGATACTTCAGGTGTGGCTTCACACGAGGATCATGCTTTTTCCTTCCACTGAACCTTCCATTAATGTGCTTAAAAACAGCACTATGTGAACAGCCAACTTCTTTAGCAATGACCTCTTTTGACTTTACCATAGTCTAAGAGGAGTCCCGGTCTACCTCCTGGATAACCATGAAGACTACAATCTTCCCCATGCTTGTGTGGTCTATAACATGGTCATAAAATAAGATTTATGTATTTGAATCCGAAAATAAGCACCTTAAATATATCACAGCATCGCTTTGACTTGTGAATTGAAACAAATTCATTTTTAAGGACTGATTTAGTGCAATGCACCTCTATGACAGAAAAAAATGGAGTCTTACATTTTTAGTTTGATGTTAATTTGATTTTAAAATGTATTGCATTGTTTCTTTCTATGTTAATTTTTATCAAAATTATTTTGCAAGTACTGTGAGTTCTTTTACAACTCACTGATCATTTGAATTATTGATCAATACTCTTAAGATAAATGCAACATTAAGTTATGACAGCAGCTACTTTTTTGGAATATAGACTAGTTTTTAAGACATGTTCACTTCTTGACCACCACAACAATTGTGACACAGACTTGTGACCCCAGTTATTGTCTCGATAAACAGCTATGACTGCTAAACTAAACAAACAAGGGTTTGTGTCAGTACAAAGAACACACAGATTGTTTTTATACATTGCAATTAAACTTTTTAGATAATATAATTTTTTTCATGACACCCACAGACTCAGTCTCTTGTGGGCCCATGGGGATACAAATCACCAAGTTCATAAACCTCTGCACAAGAGTACTTTATAGATTAATCTGTCCACTTGATTAATCTGGTTAATCAATTTGTCAACTAATTTTCATACAATAAAAACTTTTTACAACAAAGTTTAACATTTCTAAATAAAGAGGTCTTAGTCTGGAAAAATTATAAAATCTGAAAGAAAAAAAAACAAAAACATTTATATTGGGGATTTTTCACAGATTGTGAAAAATCTTTGTAGTTTTGCTGCTGTTCTGTACCAGGTTAGTTTTTATGTTTATGAATTATAATAAAACAACTAATCAAGTCAAAGAAATTTTATAACATCCACTCACTTAATTTTAGATCAGATATTTAAAGTTACAGATTAAATTAAGATTCAGACCATTCGTCTACAGTTGAAAACCTTTCTTAACTTAAACAATGTTTTACGTATTTCCCTCCAATTTAAAAAAAAACACAACTACTACAAATTTTACATTTTTAATCTGCACCACAATACATCCGAGTTATTTAAAAATGATAACCTAATGTTTACCAGCAATTAAAATTAATTTTAAGAATATTCTGTTAAAATAATTATTTAATTTCTGTAATTCACTTTGTTTGCTGTTTTTAATTAGTGCCGTTAGAAGTCACTGTACATCCTTTTCAATCATAAGTTGATGAAAGATTAGTGAAGCCCTTTATGTCGGCTGCAGCCTTCATTTTAAATAAATAAATAAATAAAAGAAGAAAAACAAGCAAGCTGCATTTATTAAAAATGTATATTCAGCAGATTGTTCCCCAGGAATGTGATGAGTAGTTTTTTTCTGCCTCACACTTGGCACATCACCATGCTTATTAGTCAGTGTGTTTCATATCCTGCTCACTTTTTGTTTCCTGCCAAATGAATTTTAAAAAGATTCGTCCAACTGGGTAAACATCTGCTCTAGGGTTGGTACGAGCGGCGTTTAAAACAGTAATGGGTTTGGTGAAATGTTAATTTAGTTATTTCGTCTTTTAATAAATGTAACAGTGAAGACACGCCAGCCAGTCAAATATGATGTTTATTGTAACATATGGTAATGTTTCCACACTGCAGGATGTGAACATTTCTAAAAGCCATCTTTCTGTCTCTCAGCTCTATAAATGGCAACGTGAGGGGTGTAGAGCACCCTGAGCAAAGATCTTTAAAACATTTTTATCAAATTAATGATGGCAGTAGTGTAAATAAACTCTGTTTTTTTTATCTGTGTTTTAGACACACATTTTTCTAACGGCATAGTCAGGTTTAAGCAAGTCGAAGCTTTAAGTAGATCTGGCTTTATTAATCGATATGTTCTCTTGTCTTTCCCATTTTTAAAAATGCCAACACATACATGTATGCGCATTATGTTTATTGGTGCTATATAAATATATTTAGACAGTTGAAACCATAAAAACAAAGACTTAGGAAAATCATATTGTTTTTTTAGATGCCAGACCATAGAGATAATTTTTAGATTATGTTTTAACTGTATTTAAACTCAGAAGTCTTTATACGTTTTCCTTAGTATTTGATACAGTTGTCTTTTAAACTGTATTACTTGAGTCAAATGTTTTGGATCAATTAACTTGTATGTACGAGTGAATTGAAATTACTTTGTTTTTTATTATTACTTTGTGCCTCGAGATGACATCTGTTGTGAAATGGTGCCTTACTAACAAACTGAACTGAAATTGAATTTAATTTAAACTACGCTGTAACTCATTTGGTGATATACTTGTTCATTTTGAGGGGCCTTGTCTTTGTATGAGTTTGAATGCTTTAATTTGCCTCTGTATGCCGCTTTTTGAGTAATTGCTTTTTCCTTTCTCAGTGGTATTGCTGCCCCTTGACTGATTTTGCTGTGGATAGTGACTTTCGTTGACCAACTTCAGTTCCTTTTTGCTTTTTGTTTATGGATTGATAAATGCTTTTCTGAGACAAACCAATGGTTCACAAAACACGTCTTCATGAACAGAATGATAGCTGAACATTTCCATACTGTTTATACTGGTATATTGTTTCAACAGGTGGACATGGCACTATCAATTATCTATTTATTATTCCCGAGAATGAACCAGGCTTTTGGACATCCACAATTCTCATTCTGATGTTTATTTTTGTTGTTTTTCTTTCCATGATATTACAAATTAAATCAGTGTGTGCTTGAGGAATTGAGTCAAAATATCCCCACAGGTGTCTTAAAAATTACTGTAAAATTAATGTCCAGTGTTTTTTTTTTCTATCTAGGTTTGAGCACAAAAAACAAAAGAACTTAAAAAGAAAAAACTAGATAAAAGGAAAAAAAATAAAAATAAAAATACATAACTTACAGCTGATTTTATATTAAAAAATAGATGAGTCCAGGGAAGTTTAACAATGGCTTTTATTACTGTTTTCCACAATTGAACAGTCAATATGTGTGTGCCATCTGCTGGACAAAGATCATATTGCAAAACCCAAGTCTCTGCTGTGCCCTGCAATTCCATACCTCATGCAAAACATTTAAATGTACAATTTGTATGATAATCTTATTGAATGTATTAATTGAGACATACTTTAGAGATATTTCAAAATTAACCTTTTTTTTTTTTTGCTATAATTTTGTTAATATTGTGTCATTTGCATGCTCCTTGCAGTCTGAGATTCATTTAGTCTTTATCTGTGTCTGTGAACACAGGTTGTTGCAGCTCAGAAGAAGCAGGAATCGGAGAGCGTTCCCTCTCAGGATTACTCCCTCCCGATGTCTATAGTCTATGATGACAGCGGCACCCTTGCTCATCCCAGTGTAAGTTTCCTCCAGCCAAATCCTCTCCAACTGTTTCCTCCAGCATCATCTCAAACTGTCACTCAGTTTCATTGAATAGACTTTTTAAAGAGCACTAAAACGCCACAACCTCGATAAGAAGTTCCTCCTCCATCTTATGGTTTTATTTCCGCCTTGTTTTTATGAGTGTGACAAAATCCATATGATTTTGAGTTTATGGCAGTTTGGACAAACTTTGTGATGTTTTTTTTACCCCCTCTAAAAGGTGTCACTGCTTCTACAAATACCTCCACTATTTTACAGCGCCCATGATTCCAGCACATTCCTATCCACTGCATCACGTCGTGCGAGACTCTGCAGCTTGCCGGTTTACGGGCCTCCTTCTCTGATTGCAAATGAAAAACGAGAGGGGAAAAAACTTTAAACTCCAATAACACTCCCTGGGGCTTCCCAGTCATCTATCTCCACTGGGGGAAACGAAATTATGCCCTGATGTATGCAGATAACCCACTTGCAGAGATGCACCATGCCCCCCAGCCCAGCACACACACACTCACACGCATACATACACTGTCAGACAGGCTGATATATGGTAGCAATATGCCCCAGGCAGGCCCCGGCCTCGGCTCCAGCTCCTGCTCCACTTCCAATTAGAACAGATGAGTCCCATTAGCCCGGTTCAGATACTGTCATCCCACACACACAGCCTCATTAGCACCGTGACACCAGCCCAGGGCCGACAGACAAGAACTAGTGCCGAGTCTAACATGAGATAACACGCGGTGCAGCTGTACGCGGCGTAGGTTGGAGATGAAGGATTGATGTGCTCGGCGGGGGTTGCTGCTCGACCATCTGCATAGTAATACACGTATCAACACCGAGATGTACAGAATGTACATATTGCCGGCATGTCAACGTCATCTCTCAGCCTCGCATAAACACATGCAGTGGATATAGGAATAATCTGATATCTTCCACTCTGTGCCTCGGTGCTTTGCATCCCAGTCATTGTGTTACTTCCTAATAAACAGATGCCTTCATTCGTCAGACGCTCGGAGCTGTAGCATTATAGCCTCCTCACAGTCAATGCCATCACTGCCGGTAATGTACTGAATATAAGTAGTAAGCAGGCATTTTCTAGCAGCAGGCCTTATAGGAATGGATGCGATACATGCTGAAATTTACTCCACGCAGCTGGATCTGAGTAGGCGTCACTCAAAACAGGGCGCACTGTTCAGGGTGCTCAAGGTTCGTACGGGTGCTTGACTTCTCTGAAAATGTTTGAATTTCAATTAGGTGTTTTCAAAGTTTTGAAAGTGCTTGATGTTCAAACTGCATATTTGTGTTTCACATTAAAGTGCAATCTAACAATTTATTAAAAGCCTAAATTTTGAAAACGTTATATACAGTTGAAACCAGATATTTGCACACACCTAATAAAAAGACATACACACATCGTTTTTCCTCACTGCCTGAAGTTGAATCAGACTAAACGTCTCCTGTTTTAGGTCAGTTAGAATTACCAAATTATTTTATGTGAGACATACAGTTGTGTTATAAATGACATCATATTATAGTGAATTAAAACTGTCTCTTAGCTCATTTGTATTGTTTTTCTCTACAGGGTTGGTGCTGGAAAAGATAGTATATACTATCGTTTCCAGATAGTATGTACTATCTGGGAAAGTACATACTACTTTTCCAGATAAGTAGTACATACTACTTTTCCAGATAAGTAGTACATACTACTTATCTGGAAGTAGTACATACTTGTAAAGATTGTTTTACATCTTTGTGAATATTGACATAATGTGTAAAACATTTAATTTATTTACATATTGTCAGTTAAATATGTATATAAAAATCTCTTAGAAATGTATTTAGGATGGACAGTTCACTTTCTTGACAGACCTCACATTAATTAATCCATATTAAGCCTTCATACTGGTGCAGATCTTCATTTAGATCTTGAGACTTCCTGTCTTTTTTTATCGGTCATGGCTAAAAATTTGGGAATTTGAGTGATAGAGAGTAGAATTTAGTCCACAAAGCTAATTAGCAAATACAGCAAATAAGGGAATTATCAAGGTTAGATTATTTTAATTTACAAATATCACAAAATTATGATATTAGCCTAAAGATGGACAACAAAAATCCACGACTTAATTGATTTTATAATAAAAAAAAATCCCCAAGCAAACAGAAAAGCCATAATTTTCCATATTGCTCCTAAAATGATACATTACATTTAAAACATTATCTCTAACAATTTACTACGCTGATTGTTAAATATTGACTTAAGCAAAATCCAGAATAATTTTAGTCGCAATTTTCAAGTGTTTATTGTGTGGAACATCATGTCTCAAGGTGTTATTTGCTGGTTAATTTGTGGAAAATTTGAGAGAAAAAAGTGAGCAAAAGAAATCACATGTAAGCTCTTGTATCACAAAAACTGATAGCTAATACAGCCATGTTTCCTTATTATGAATTACTCTGGTATCAATCGGCACCTCATGACGGTGATGATAATACTAACGATAACAACTAATGCTCTCACTAATATAATTGATCAAATAACAACAACAAAAAAAACATGTACTTATTATCAAAGCAAAAGCAGAATAATTAAATATTCATATTGCAGTTCAAGTTTGAAGTTTTATTCCAGATTATATTGATGGGCCCCAAAACGTCACCCTTCTGATCTGTGTCAGAGTATGAATGTGTGCATGTTTGTGAAGGTAGATGGGCAAATGTGGCTCTTGCACAAAAGTATGTTTTGCTGCTGTAGCTGAGTTCACTCAAACTGTTTCTTTCTTTAGTCTTCCTAACGTGTCCTCTTCTCTCTCTGCTGGCCTCCAGTTGTTCATGGATAAAGAGACGGCTGAAGATCTCTGGCTGAGCAGATTGATCTCACTGCGACAAGAACGACTGATGGGAAGTCCCGTAGCTTGAAGACCAACAGCGTCCAATAAGAGCTTTTTGTTCCGAGTGTAGTTTATAGTTCAGATCTTCAATTTCAGTCTCATTGGAACATCACAACAATGCCTCTCTCCACTTTTGTGAAGCTTTTTGAGGGAATTTGTTTTTGGTCCATTTCGTTTTTTGTTTTGCTTTTTTCTGATGATGATAATTTTGATTTGGTTAATTCTGTTTTTGTTCTTTTTTTTTTCTTTCTTTTTTTTAAGATAAATGTGAACTTTGACACATTATGTTTTATCTTTCAATAAAAAGTTAGTTGTGACTGATGTGGGTACATTGTATTAAAATTTACTGACGACTCTTTCCTTAACAAAACACTGTGGCTCTTGTTGAGTTTCTAAAGTTAAATAAATGTATTTAATGATCCAGACACAAATTTGCATATTCTAATAATCTGCATTACCATAATTGTATATGGCTTTAATGATTTGTTAGGATTGTTGTTCAGGATGGAGAGATAATGCAACTTTTTTAGAAAATGAACATTTGAATTTGTTGTGGATTTTCTCTAATTCTATAATAATTGGGATGAGACTTACATTTTTAGCAGAATTTGTTCAGATATGAACATTGTTTGGTGGAAATAAATCCAGTATTACAATTATCCTGGCAAATTCATCCATGCACTTAATTGCAGGGAAACTTAATGTTTGCCTGCGTATCCGTTCCAAACCCAGCTTTTATGAGTGTTTGGGCTCATCATCCTGTTGGGAATTTCAATCCTTTCTCAATTTCAACTGTCTGGCTTCTGATTTAAGGTTACATTTAAGAATTTAAAGGTCTACAATATTCCCACCAGTGCCACTGACAATGAAACAAAACCTCAACATGGCGCCAGCACCGCCATGCTTGCCAGTGTTCCTCCAAACACAGTCCTTGTAATTGCACTATGGGAGTCCAGTCTGTTCCTCCACAGAACATAAAAAATATATTCATACATACTCTAGGCAGTCTTAAAGGTGTTGATTTTTCTGGAGCAAATACCTCTTTTTTTTTGGTTGGGATCCACCTCCAACCCATGTAAATGTTAAACTTAGTTATGAACAGTGATACATGTACCATCTTCTAGTTTATGATCAACTAAACTTGGTTGTTTATGGAAATATGAACCAGCTTCCTCTCCTCTTTTTTAATCACTAAAGTTATATGTTGTATAATCTTCCTTACACCTGGAAGAAGAAATGTACATGTATCATGAAAAGTTTAGCACGATTGACCGGATGCAAACTTCTGACCAAACCTGTAACACTACACTCTGCCTTGAATTTTATTCCTTGTATCCATGTGTACTACTGAGGGATTTAAGTTTGTGTTTTCTCAGTGTTGTGTTACTAGTTGAGATAGATTCGTGGAGGTGAGTCAACCCACGAAGCTATTTGTGGAACCTCCAGCTGGTAAACCTATGCAGTCTAGGACATGCTGTCGCTATTATAGTCTCCAGACACTTGGTGTCAAAATGAAACGATAATTAAGAATATAATATAACTCAATAACTAAGCCCACGTTAAATTTAGTTGCATTTCTTACTTGCGTTTTCAAAAAATAAATGTTCTACATATCTGTGCGAACTAGGTGTGCTTTCTTGTGAAAAACAACATAAAATCTCTCTTTTAAAAAAAAAAAATATTTATATATATATAGTTCAAGAATAACAATAAATCTACATAAAAACAAATTATCTGCACTTTGGGTGACATTAAATCTGCGTGCAAAATTCTGATAAGGACCAGAAAACGTGTAGTAACGTGCATTAGAGCGATAAGCCACGCGAGTTTTCTAAGAAATTTCTTGAGCGCCGTTGCCATAGCAGCCAACCCCAAACAGACAGCGCGCGGACGGAGCCCAAACAACAGCCAATAGGAGCGTCGGACTTGTGTCCCGTGGCCGGTGTCAGAGTGACTTTGGTCGTCGGGATCGGCTGCGGCTGTCGAGTCTCTTAACGGGGGACGCGAGTGTTGGACTCGAAGAAAAATATCTACGTCTTTAGGAATCAGCGGAAATGTACAACAACAGGCTGGAGGATTTCGACGAGGACCCATTGTTCTCGTAAGTTCCCAAAGCGGGGCTGTGATTTTACACGTTGGAATTTTCGAGCTTGAATTCAAGATGACACGTTTCGAATTTTCCGACATTATTATGACTCTGAACAGCCTAAACACATTTTTTTTTATATAATAGTGGGGGAAACACATTTTAAGTGTCAGAAAATGTAACAAGATGCGCAATTTAATCCTAAAAAAAAAAAGGGGGGGGGGGGGGGAAGTGCCACGAGCTTGTATGGAAAAGTTGTTTAATTTTAAGTTGCCTAGCAACAGCTGCTGAAGATTAAAAAAAAAAAAAACGCTTACAAACCAAATAAAAAAAAACAAACTCCTTTATGTGAGTTTTTAAAAAAATCAGATTTAAGTGAGGAGTTAAATAAAAGTACGTTTCTGAAGACTTTTAGAGACCCTTTCTGTTCATGTCTCAGTGAGCGTTCACACTGTCAGAGGGCTGCACCGACTTTGACATGATCCATGAGTGGGAGGCCTGCAGGGCATTAGTGTGGCCACACTTGACCCGACTTCTGAGTCAAGTGTTAAGGCTGGCCAAATTTATTTTAGGGGTTGCTTCTTATTTCATGGTGGTGTTTTCATTAAAGAATTTGTTCACAATAAGTTCCGAGTTACCAGAGGAAAAGGGAGTCGTTTTGTGAAATTGCAGTTCCTCACAAAAGTATTCACAGCCCTGCAGCTTCTTCAAGTTACAACCACAAACTTAAAGGTGTTTTATTTTTTATTTTTCAGTAGAACCCCAATAAAAGCACATTGGTGGGAGGATATTATACATAGATTTATTTTTAATTTTAATTTTTTAATTTTATTTTTTTTATTGAAATCAAAAATCCCTAAATATGATTGCCTTCCAAGCTGTTCTTTGGAGGCTTCTGGGGGTTTTAGAAATCATTAATAAACAATCGGCATCCTGAAGTTCAAGGAACACACCTGCTAGGTCAGGGATAAAGTTTTAGAGAAGTTTAATGCAGGGCCAGGTTATAAACCAATTGCTCTAAACATCTGTTCAGTCCACAGAATAGCAGAACTGCAACTCCACCACGCTACTAAGAGACGGGCCAAAATTAGAGAGTTGTGAGCAGTGCTTGTGATTTAAAAAATGGCTAAGTGCATTATTTTTTCCTCAATATATTTTCAGGCATTATATGTGTATTTATTTTCTCAAAATTTTAATGAATATATAAGTGCAAAAACTGAATTCATTCTTTCATGATGGAAGTTTGTTCTGAAACATGAAAATACAAATGACATAGAAGTGTTTCAACGTTTAAAGCAAACTTCCATGTGGTGTTTAGAAAAAAATTACAAATGATCTTCTATCAAAGCTTCTAATTGGGAATCCGTGTCAAGATGCTTTTCATTCAGTCTTACTTTTGTGAAGAAGAACTTGTCAGGGCTCTAGATCCACAAAGCTGATATTCTCATAACTTGAACTGTCTCATGAAGGGATTTTTAAAATGATTTAGTCTGAGGGGCTGCTTACATGTGCACATCACACTTTTATGCAGAAACCTTTGAAAATCATGTATCCTTCACAATGTTGTGCAACATTTATTTTTTGATCTAACATGAAACAGTACCGTGAAAATACTCTAAAGTTCAAGGTTGTGTCTTGACATAATTTAGAAGGAGCACGACAGTGCAATGACGTTTTTTGTCTATGTGATTGCTAAGATGCCCTTTTCGTCTTTTCTTCCCCTCTGTCTTTCTTCAGGGATCCATTCCGTGCTCATAGAGAGCACATGAGGCAGGTGATGCGCAGTTTCTCCGAACCATTTGGTTTCCCCTTTAGCACAAGCATCACAGATGGGAGAAGCCGTGGCCGCGACATGGTCGAACATCCAGGCCCTTCTTTTGATCGAAGAAACGAGTGTCGGGTGAGAACGAAGATTTTAAAACAAAAAGAGCACCTCTCTTTAAGTTTAGGCGATGCACTATTATCCTTTATTATATCCCTCCATTTATATGTTTCAGTCGTCCTGTAAGCCGTCCAGTGCTTTCTCCTGAGGAAGCGCTGTGTTT
>CAEGAD010044158.1:0-11839 GCA_903067055.1 Poeciliopsis paucimaculata
TTGCAGAGATGAGAAGAAGTCTTCTTCATCCGAAGAACTCGACCTGGTCGCATCACCAGGCTGCATGGAGGGATCCTCGAGATGCTGCTTGATGTAATCAATTCCTGAAATACAGAAATAGGGAAGAGTTGTAGCACTTAAACGATGCAGCTTTCTGCCATGTTGTGGCCATAGTCTAAAGTAGTGAAATAAAGCATTTGATATTTTTTCTTGCCTACATTAATTATTTTGTGTACCAACTAACAAGCAAATCTATTGATGCATGAACGCTTCCCAATGTGTTGACAGCATTCATGCAATCCCAAACCAAGTCAGTCCCACCATCATTCTTGACTAAGCATGAGGCACTTCTTTGTACTTCACATTTGATCGCCATCACATGCTTGACGCCATCTAAAGCAAATTTGTTTATCATGGTCTCAGAGACAGAAAGACTATGGATTGCTGGAAGCATGTCATGTGGTCTGATAACACCAAGATAAACAAATTTGTTTTAGATGGTGTCAAGTATGTGTTGGTGAAATTAGTAAAAAAAAGTGCCCCACGCTCACAGTAATGCATGGTAGTGGGACTGACATGGTTTTGAGCTGCATGAAATGCAGTCAACATGCATGTCAATATGTACCATCACTACTGAAGCAGATCCGTGTACTCAATGTATGAGCTTACCCATTTTAATGGTGGCATCGTCCTTCGTCCATGTTGTTCGGAATTTGGGAAGAAGAATTGCAGCTGCAACCAGCTCGGGATCCTTGAACATGTGCCTGAATCGGTTCTGAATTCCAGACTGTAAAGAATCAACAAGAGGCCTGCAGTATGCACTTAATCTGTAGCAGGTGAATTGTCGGAAGTAGCCAACCCATTTTTGCGTTGGTTTCTGCTTGCAGGATGTTGCTGCCTGGGTGACAGGGCTCATTACAGCAGCATACTCCGTGAGAAATGCGAGTTTGGCTGGGTTGAACCTGTGTTGACAAAAAAAGAAGACGCATCCGGATTTTCGTTAGATGGAACCAAGAATTATAAAACTGAATAGAAAATTGACATTTCTGATAGATTTCCAGTAATTTTTGTTTATAATAGACACTGTTATTCACATTGCCATTTGTTTATCTGCAGCTGTCCTATTTTTACTTAAGAAAAAAACCTTAGTCCTACTTACATTGGGACCTTCAGGTCGGTGGCAATAGCTCTTAAGGCTCCCTCTCCCTTCTCTTTACAAATCCCAAGTAGACGTTCCACGGCCATGAGCAACGAGTTCCACCTTGTTTTATTTGGCCTTAGAAGTTGAAAAGAACAGACATCCTCAACCATCTCTGCTGCAAGTGTGGATCTTCCACATTTGTTCCACAGGCCATAACACTTGGCAATTGTTGCATGGTGCAGCTTCTTGTACGCATCACTGGAGTTTGTATTTGTGGAGTCTTCACTGGCGATGAGGTTTAGAATATGACAAGCACAGCATTGGTGTCTTGGCAGTTAGAATTCAAACCCATCATCTTCACACAGCAGAGCTGCAGTATAAATGTACTCCACATCTTCCTCAGGCACTCCAGTATCTCCTTCATCTTCAGCTTCAACTCCCTCTTCATTGTTGTTTTTGTCCTCCGTCTTTCAAACTTTGTGAAAATCCTTCACAAAGTTTGCACCATTGTCAGTGGTTGTCCTCGCAATCTTGCCTCTGATTTCAAATTCTGCGTGGATGTCATTCAACGCATTGGCCAAGAGATCAAAAGTGTGGGATCCCCTCAGCTGTCGGCATGCCAAGGCTGCTGAACATCTCAAGATTATCCGGGTCGTTCCAGTGTGCCGTAACACCAATGAACCCTCGCCTTCTCACTGACCAGCAATCAGTAGTAGTAGCTACGAAGTCGACCCCCGTCATTGCTTCAATTAGCACAGCCTTCATTTCGTTAAAGCCATCTTCAATCTTGGATGTGAGCGTCACCCGTGACAGCATCTTGGCATTAGGGACAAGGTTCTTGATGAATTCTCTGAATGGCTCCTGCTCGACTACTGAGAAGGGCCGCCGCCCATGTACAACATATTTGACAATGGCCTTAACACTCTTCTGAGGAGTCATGGCCAAGGTGTGAGTCAATGTGGCCTGCTTGCTGCCGGGGGTGGGTGGTCCACTGGCCCTTTTGCGCTTTGCTGTGGTCAATTTAATGTATTTCTGAACATGGTGCGGATGCTTTCTCTGAAAGACCCCAAAAAAAAATTGGACACAAATTGACCCACACCCACAATCAGTTACAAACACTAATTTCCTTAGGTTGCAACATAAATGCAAACAAAACACACTTAATCTAGTACAATGTTATTTAAGTAAACTGGTTGATATTGAACATTGGCCATCCTGTAAACGTAGCTATTGTGGCAACTGCAAGGTTGGCTAACCTTGGCTTTGCAGAAGCACACACAAAGTTTGTTCCAGTGTTAAATGTTAATGGTCTGTGGTTTTGAACTTGCATGCCTTTCCTATATTCGTTAAATTTAGTCTAAATTGCTATCGCTATGGAACAGAGGAGTCTAGGTAGCCTGCTACAGTCAACATTAGGCCTAAGCTAAATACACCACGTGTGGAACTGAAAATTTTTTCAGTTCCACACGTGGTGTATTTAGCTTTAACCAAACAAAGTTCATTTATACAGGTAACGTTATGCTCAAGATTTCACAATAGTGCCTAGTGACCAAGCTATAGTTACTGAAACAGGAGGATTACAACCATTTCATAAGAAGTTACCTCGATGTGTTTCTTCAAGTTGGACGGGAGTTTTTGTAAGATAGAATTTCCACATCTTTGGGCAGGCATAACATACACTTTATGTGGTACGACGAATCTTTAACACCCACGAAAGAGAATATTGTGTTTAAATAAGGCCATGGGCTCTCATCACCAGCTGGTGGTTCCCTGGAGCCGTGTCCGACGTAATTGCAGTCGTTGTGGTCTCCGTCTCCTCCTCCATGTGGCTGCTGCTGATTGCGAGACTTGCTTTGTGTTTAATGGGAGAAGCGAAACAGGTGTATCTTATTGGTGGTGATGAACAAGCCCAGGCAAGTAGGCTACCGACTTTGTTGCAGTCAATCAGTAGGAGGGGTCAAAACACTTGCTTTTCTCTCTCGCACCTTTTTGTAACTAGTAACTAAACCACACATTGAAAATGTATCGGAGTAAAAGTATGCAATTAAGTTTGGAAATATAGTGGAGTAAAAGTGAAAGTTATCAAAAATTTTCATACTCGAGGAAAGTATAAAGTACTCCAAAATATACTTAAGTAAAGTAGTGAAGTGTTTTTACTTCGTTACTATACAACACTGCTCACATACATCCTGATTCCAGAAGAAAATTCAGTAAAACCCCCAAGATACCAAACGTGAATTCAGAATAATCCAACACGGCTGACGATATTATAGCAGTAGTGATGGTTTGTGGACTCATTTTAAGCGATAAAAGACGTGAAAAGAAAAGGCGTTTGATAAAAGATGGCGGGAGCCTCTCTATTGTGATTTGGTGGTGTGTTATGTTTTTTCCTAGTTTACATTTTTAACTGAATAAACATGACCACGTATAATAAACATATAAAAATGACCTTTATTTATAGTAATAAACTTTCTGATTGGCAACCTGTCACATTCAACAGGCAGCGTTCTCGCTCCCACTCAGGGAAAACCCCACAGGCTGTGATAATTGGGCCAAGACAATGTTGAATATGCCCGATTTTAGATCTGGCATATTCAACACACCACACACTGCAGGACGTTGTAAGATTGTCGTAAAGGGAAAATCGGAAAAAAATGAAGAAAAGAAAAACATCAACCTTCACCCACCCGCCCACAGCAAAATTGCCAAGTCTTGACCGGTCCACAGTAATAAAAAGTTTGGGGACCCCTGCACTAGATCACTGAATGGATTTTCTAAAGGAATTTTAAAAAGTATTACCTGGCTGTTAATGCAGCGTGCAACTGCTGTCTAGTTACATAGATGCAGGCACATAAAGAATAAAAGGTGCAGGAAATATTGATGGGGACATGTCCACACCAGTCCTTCATGAAGTTACGCCTATGAATTGCATACCGGACCTCTTACGCACCGATGGTAACTAAAATGAATGCTCTCTATCGTGGTATCACCCATGGAAGGATTTTGTAAAATGAAATGGGTGCATTTTTCTGAGGGTTACACAGCGAGGGTTTTGTGATAGTAATTACATGTTTATCCAAGCGATATTTCATTGCCCTTCCATGGAAAAATGCAGCATCCAGGCCAACATTAAATTTTCAGTAGAAGTTGCTGGTTTGACGTGACTCCATCACTGCCAAAACATATAAAAAACTCAATAGGACATAAAATATTTGAAAACCAAACACCTGACAAGTGAATCACAGCAAGGCCATTGGCCGGTGTAATGCTGAACTGATGCAGTGAAGGTACCAGCAGCAGGAGCGCGGAATTGCACCGAGAAGCTAGAAGAAACACTAAAGAGTGTTTCTGTTAGCTGAAACACTCTTCAGCTAACAGAATCAATGCATCAATGGTTGCAGCCACTTGAATCAATGGCTGCAACCATCGATACGGTTGCAGCCATTTATGTTTTATTGACGCACATCTCATTTTTTAGCAAGTAGCCCAAAGTCTAAAATGGTATTGTTGCGCACATAAGAAGTAAAGTTTACCTTCGAGCAAATGCCCCCCAAAGGAATCGCAGCGCCCCTTTTTTGTAAATTTTTCTGCCAGTGCCCCCCACCGTCCTCTGAATGCCCTGAATACAAAAAGATGTTCCCCCGGGGAAACACCTTTTTGTATTCAGCAACGTAATAGATTCCTATTTTGTTATATGTTATAAATATTTAAGTTCAATAACATTTTGTTGTTTATTCGGTAAGTATTCAATACAGCTCACACAAAAATTGCTAAAATATTCTGATATTGTGATATTTAATTTTTTTTTTTAATTTAGAGTTATGGAACAAGAGGTGGCACAGTCAGATTTAAAGCAAGGCTAAATACAAAGAAAAAACAAAGCTTCTGGGAAACAGATGGACTTCATCTTCACTGTCTGAACGTTCACACAGTAACACTGTATCACACAGTGTTACTTGTCTATTTTGAAGAAAAATGCTGTTGTTTATAGCTTCCAAAACTTGTTGTTTGATCCTTAAACACAGCCTGTTTAACACAGCCTTCTGGCAGAAGACCACAGTTCATCTGGACCAGAACCTCCCGCCACTAGGACAGTTTCTTTCCCGCAGCTATTAGCCTGTTGAACAGTAGATATTTGATTTTGGAATAACACAGTCACTTTATCAACTTACTACTCAGCACATGCATACATTTTTTTTTTTTTCATATTATAATATTTTATTTCATTATTTATTTTTACATCAAAACAATTTCGTAGCCTGAGAACTTGTTTACTAGTAAAAGTGATTCTGATTATATTCATCTCCAAAACGCATTCACCGTCAGTAAAAAGGATAAAAATGTATTTGACATCTTGGTTCTCTTCTTTCCACTAGGTCATGTATCAAACGTGGTTGGCAACGCTCAATGGTCATCATGTCTGTTCCTCAAACTTCAGCTTCAAAGGGTAAAGTGATGCTAAAAGAATATGTTGGACAGTACATTGAAACTGAACACATCTTTCGGTGGATGACCTCCCACCTGGCTCGTCGAATCAAAACTGTACGTCAGTCTGCACAACTAGTTGAGGAGTGGCACTCTGACCCAGCTCATCCAATCAAGATGTTTCTGTTCACCCATCTGTCCCAACCTCCTGCCTTCTTCTCCTCACTGTCTGTTAAGTTCACTGGCAGAATCGAGTTTATTTTTGTGGATGTACGCCACTGGGACAACCGGAGCACCCTCTTGGATATTGGTGTAACACAGAGCCCTTCTTACATACTTAAGATGCCAGAGGGTATCTATCACTATGGTAACAGGTAACATTAAGCATGGACAAAATGTACTATAATTTGTGAAAGAGACAACTGTAAACTGTACTTTGTCTTTCATGCTACTTTTTTGATGCTACTTTCTTTAATGTTATAACTACACTTCTTTTTAACTTTTTTTTTCATCTTTCTTCCTGAAGTACTGGGGAGTTTCTGTCTCTTGCTGCCATGGATACATTCCTGCGTTCAGTCCAGCCAGAAGTCAATGACCTGCTTGTCCTCAGCCTGGTACTCATAAATTTGCTGGCCTGGATGGACTTCTTCATTACACAGGTCACTTATTATGTTTTAATCAGACACTTTGGTGACGAGGGGCAAAGAGCAAAACCTGAAGTTGTAAGGTTCTCTTTTAAGCTGGTTTAAATGTTTATTTTACCAAGCTATGTTGTAAGCGAGAACCAGTTCTTATTCACACCATAATCCAGTTGTATTAATGTAGCCCAGTTTATAGAAGGTGTCGTCTCAAGGCATTTCACAAAATAAGATAGTTTCAGTTCAATTCCACATACATTCAAATTGATACACAAATGGCCTGTATTTGTGTAGTCTGGTTTTGTGCGGCACACACAATGCGCGTTGGAGATGTGGTTGTGCTCTTGTGTAATGTACATGGCCCACTAAGACAGCATTTTTTTTTACAAATTACGATGAATAATGAAGACATGAAAGCTCAAGGTGTAAGCAAACTAAGCAGCCGCTTAGGGTCCTAAGGCCACTAAGGGGTGTTTGTGTGAAACTGAGTTTAAACTTTAAATGAGTTGATTCTGTATATTTCTGAGGTATTTTTGGCTTCAAAACGGCGTGTTTGATAACGTTTTATAATAATAATTAAAAAATCTCAATGTTTGATATTGTCTAGCAAAATGTTTTTACATCAGGCTACATAGCTGCTACATCGATGAACATCGATGCTGTAGTTGGGGATTTGTTGTTTGCTGCTGAGCATAATCATTTTGTGGCTAAAACAAACATTATTTGTACATCAATTTCTAAGTAATGTGAAACTTCTGTTAAAATCATTTAAAGGCACAGAATCAGTCCAGTACCGGTACCGGTCCACATTTTCAGGGGAGAAAAACTCACCTGGTATAAATTATATTTTAGCTATTGGAGTAACGCTTAAGATAAATTAATTTAATCATAGAATATCATGAATATATGTGTAGAGCTGCACTCATTGCAGTTTTCTGGCCGATCCCTGGTTATCGATCTTTAAAAAATCTGACCTGCCAATTTTGACTTTGGCTGAGATAAAAAAAATTTTGACTGAAATGTTGCTAAATATAGCAAGAAAGTCACTGAGTTGGCAACAGTGGGGTGAATGTTATTAACTGTAAACATCCAGATGGGTTACATCTGGTGGGCCGGTCTGTGAGTCACATTTCTCACTGTAGAGCAGAAGAGGACAGAGGCTGATTTTTAACTCTTTGCTGACAAAGATAAGATTAGGGGATAAGGTGGGCTTCACTTGTAAGTATCGGCCAATCACAATCGCCCAAAATGAAGAAAATCATCACCCAGAAATTAACTGGTTGATAAATAAGTTGGCCAATAAATGTATCCTATATTATTAATGTATAAAATGTAAACAGCACTGCCAGAGATGCAATAAGTTTATAGCAGGTGTGAATGATCTAATGATCGAACTGCTGATTGCAGCCAGTCCACATTGTTAGCAGAAATAGGCCCATGGAGGCTTGGGCCTGCCCTGCCTATCCCTATGATCCACGGAAAGAATAGGATGGGGATTCCCAGGTTTAGGTGGTGTGTCTGAGATGGCCAGTGGAAGAGAAAGTGAAGCAACAGTGTTTGCTTAATTTCTACTCTTTTGGCAAACATTTTGACTAGATTTAACTGTTTAACCTTCCCACAGTCTTAACGCAACGCTCAGAAAGAGCACGGTACATGCCATGGTTGTCCAAACGGGTGACATGTCAGCTCTTCAGTATGTGAAAATTCAAAAAACCTCATAAACCAGTAACCCCTCCAGAACCACGCACACAGTAAAGAGCTCAGGCGAAATCCAAACGACCGCTCTTAGAACTACGGAAGGGTACAAACTCATCATTCATTTTTAGCTTACAGAAAAAGAGCCAAGCAGCCAAATAAATACAAGTAAACTGACCAGTAATATTTAGGCTTAGATTATCCATGTGCCCACCTTCAGAGACTCAGACAGATTTGGGCTACAAGATGTTTTGACGCAAAAGATCGTTTTTTCCTCCACAGTTTTGTTGCTAGTAAAGAGGGCTAAATAATAGTAAAAAAAAAAAAATCCAAAACCTATTCTTTCTTTTTTTAGAGGAAAATCTCAAGGTACACATTGTACGTACAGCTGCAGGTGCTGTGGTCTGATCACGTAATAACGATTAACCATATCTGCCACAGTAAATCAATACTGATAACTATTGTGAGTGGTCCTTAACATTAATACTGATCAAGCAACATGTAAACATTTGTAATTATATGTATCACATTATTGTTATAAAGGTTGAGTCAAGAAAACAAGTAGCCCTTTATGTTACTCTCTCCCCATAGCTTCCATTCTCAAAAACGTTGGTGACTCCTGGTCTAAAGTATGACAACAAGCGTGAGTAGGTGAATGCTTTGAGTAAAGTCAAAAGCTTTAATACTAAGATAAAATTAAAGACTACATTTAGGCTATTACTATAGGTCAACATAAATATTAAATCTCCATTATATTGATCTTATCAGTATCTAACAGTAAATCAGATAAAAAGTCTGAGATATGACCTAAAAATGGAGAGTAAGTCAAGGTGGACAATACAAAACAAATAAGTGGTTTTAGTTCAATAGGATTAATTAGTAAATCTAAAAGAAAAGTTGTTGCTGCTCCTCTACCGTGTACTACGAGAACTGTGAAAATTTAAGGTTATGTTACTAATTTTTAGTAACATAATCCTACTGCCACAGCCAGGTTTTTGTGAGACAAAATAAGTTAGTCTTAGCACAGACTAACAGTCTTTGAAGAGAGAGATTTTATGTTTAACAAACCACATTTAATTGTTTTTTTGTTTTTTTTGTTCAATTAAGCTACACTCACATTGTAGGCAAATGCAAGCCAAAGCAACTTTTTTTTGTCACACATATCAGCCTTTTTCACGCCAGATATCTGAATGACCCAGTTAAAAAAATTTTCACCCATCTTTGCCACTTCCATATGTGGTACTAATTTGGATACATATCCAATTGTTTTAAAAGTGTCTGTATTTTAGAAATGCCACCTGTCAAATGTAAGAGTTTTATGAATCTTTGGTTTACGCAATATATAGAGAAATATATTTATATATTTAGTAATTACTGAGCTTCATATCGACATTGATAACATTGTGGTCTGGCCATTTGTAAGAGGTTTGACAGTCCTTTGAACATGATAGGGGTCCAGTTGAGGAATCTGATTTTAACCAAGTTGGCTTCTGGTAGGTGGTTATGGACAGTCTGAGGTGTGATGCGTCTGTTGTACAGACCAATAGTCTCATCAGCTGTGTGTGCCACTGGGCTTAGCCGATCCCGCAGATGGACGAGCCAAATTTGTCTTTCTTGTGCTGGAGTGGTCACACGCGGCAGACGAGATTGAGGTTGATTTGCAGTAGTGCCAGTTTTTTGGAAATAAACTCTTAAATGGCCTATGGTCCGACAACGACATAGTTATGCAGTTACTGCTCTGGTGGACATCCCTGCATCCAACATGCCAATAGCACGCTCTCACATAACTTGTGACCTCTGAGCCATTATGACTTGTGACAAAATTTGTCATTTTGGGGTGACCTTTTATTGTCCCCAGGCAAAGGATTGTCCAGCTGTTGCTCATTTTGTCTGATCACCCACTGGATATGTCCCACCCATGCACTGATTAAAAAAACAACTCACTGAGTAATGCTCACTAACAGTAAGTTGGATTAAAATTATACCCAAATCAAGAGAAATATTACTTTTGTACAATAAAATGTCAGCAAATGCTCATTTACAGTTGTTAACTCCACAGGGCACCATTATTTGATATGGGGCGTTTATATTTTTTTTTCAGAAGATGTCATTGATGTGAGATATGCGTCATAATTCTGAACTAAAAGAAGCCAGACACAGTAAATCCAGACAGAAACAATGGCTGAAATGGCTGAAATTTATGATTGTGAAATTATGAAAGTGGTCTGTGTCACTTGCGCACATCACATCCCAATCCCACCACATCTAGCTCTGACTACATATTCAAAAAGGCTTCTTTACAGAATTTGTAGTGAACGCTCCACAAAAGGTTATTGCTATTAGTTTTGCTTTCTATTTATCAACTTCTTTCGTGTTATGATCTCGTGACTATCCCGTCACTACTGAATAAACTTTGAAATCGAACCACAAACAGTTCTATCCATTATTACTTCTGTAAACAGTGACCTACACGAGCACGATGTTCTTGTGCTCATGTGGGTCACTTTGGAGACGTGAAACGCTCACGGCAGGGGACACCAATGTGGTGCCCGCGGGCACCGGGTCGCTTGTGGGGTGGGGACATTGTCAGTCGCCTGCGGAGCAAACTCTAAAAATAAACATTGTCATTAGGGAGTACTGCCAAAGAAATTATTTAATTTCATGTTTTTACATTGAAGTAATAACATTAGTTTATATTTAGAATTTTTTAAAAAGTAAATTATAAAAAATATTTACAATAAATTGCTTTATGCATAAAACTTCTCTATGGTTAAAGTTCAGAAATATATGCCTATATGCCTGCAGGATGTTATCGGAGGGCAGCAGTGCCTGCAGCTGTACGGCTGCACCCACTCTGCCTACCTTGAGATTTTCCTTGAAGTAAAAAAAGAAAATAATAATTTCTGAAATTTTTCTTATCAAACCCTCTTTACAACGAACAAAATTATGGAGAAATAAACATCTTGTATGTAGCGCAAACCTGAGTCTGTGGGCGTCAAAGGGCATGCTAAAGCTTAAATTTTATTGGTCAGTTTGAACTTGTTTATTTGGCGGCTTGGCGCTTTTTCTGTAAGCTAAAAATGAATGAGCGGGGTTTTAACCTCCCATAGGTCTTAGAGCGGTCTTTTGGATCCCGGTTGAGCTTTACCGTGTCCGGTTCTGGCGGGTCGCCGGTTTATAGACTTTTTTGATGTTACCCGAACTGGAGAGCTGGCGGGTGCAGTTAGCAGACATCAGCTGCTCTTCCTGAGCGTCGTGCTAAAACTGAGGGTTAAACAATTTAATCTAGTCGAAACGTTCCCCAAAAGAGTAGAAATTAAGCAAACATTATTGCTTCACCTTCTCCTCCTTTGGACGTCTGACACCACCTGAACCTGGGAATCAACATCCTCCTCTTTCCGTGGATCAAAGGCTTCGCTTCCATGTCTGTATTATTTAGCATTGTTTGTGTAAAAAAAAGAAAAAAGTGCACCGCTTTAGTGGTTTAGTTTTGTGCACATGATGCAGTTGGAGAGGTGGTTGTACTCCTGCAGGTCAGGTGCAGTGATAGTTTAGTGCGTACCTTCCAATCTGTAGGACATTTTTTTCAACATCTGCTGGTGTCAGCCAACGAGTGACCCGTCAGCTTGGTTCGTGAAACCACAAAAAAAGCTAATAAACTAGCAAACCGCCAGAACTGCACACTCTAACAAGCTCAGGCGGGATCTTAGAACAACGGGAGGTTCAAACTCCACTCATTAATTTTTTGCTCACACAAAAAGCAAACTGACCCTTAAGATTTAGGCTTTGGCGTACCCTTTGACCCACACAGACTCACACTCATGTGTACAGTACAGACCAAACGTTTGGACACACCTTCTCATTCAATGAGTTTCCATTATTTTCATGACTATTGACATTGTAGATTCACACTGAAGGCATCAAAACTATGAATTAACAC
>CAEGAD010044161.1:0-77321 GCA_903067055.1 Poeciliopsis paucimaculata
CTGTTGTTGCCTCTATTCTATTTATTGCCTTTCAAGATGACATGTCTGTTCTTGGTGTTGGATTTTATCAAATAAATTTCCCCAAAAATGCAACTTATATATGTCTTTTCCTGCTTTATTATGCATTGTATGGCTGGTGCGACGTATACTCCGGAGCGACGTATAATCCGGAAAATACGGTAAATGAGGTAAAACATCCAAATCAATCCGTGACACTTTTTAATGTTTCTAGATCTGGCATCACACTTTCTACAATGAGCTCCGTGTGGCTCCAGAGGAGCATCCCACCCTGCTGACTGAAGCCCCTCTCAACCCAAAAGCCAACAGAGAGAAGATGACTCAGATCATGTTTGAAACCTTCAATGTCCCTGCCATGTATGTTGCCATCCAGGCTGTCCTGTCCCTCTATGCCTCTGGACGTACCACTGGTGAGACTCTACCACAGTTTATGTCACAACATCACAGTAAAAGTAAACATTTTGGTTAAGAAATTATTTTTTTCTCCACAGGTATTGTACTGGACTCTGGGGATGGGGTGACACACAACGTACCAATCTATGAGGGTTATGCTCTGCCGCATGCCATCATGCGTCTTGATCTGGCTGGTCGGGACCTCACTGACTACCTGATGAAAATCCTGACTGAGCGTGGCTACTCTTTTGTCACCACAGGTATTATAGTGTTACCAATTATAAAGTAAAACTAAAATATTACTCTAAAATGCATGTAGTATTAGCAGGTCGCTTAGTTTAACTAAAAATCGATTATTGGGTGATAAATCTTTAGGAATAGTTAAAAACAATGCCTATAAAATTTAAATTTCAGCAAAATATATAGTTTATATCTTGCGAATAAAAACTAATGTAGCTTAGCCTAAACTTTATACTAAACATATTCAGCATTTTTAAGCTTAAAACATTATGTACTCAAAAGAAAACAAATAGATGTTTTTGCTAAGGCTACCATGTGTAGCCTTAGCAAACTATTTTGTTAACACATTAATAAACCAAAAAAAAATCAATTGTTCATTTATCTAAAGCAACTTTTAAATTAGTATTTACAAAACACATATGCACTGCAATGTAAAAAACAAGTGCTGACTTTTTAGTTGACTCTCAAGATGAAGCTAGCAAATCTGTGCTAAGCTAACAGAAATGCCTGATTAGGTTTGCTTGAAAAATAATGAATAATGAATCGTTAAGTGTGATTACAATTTGTTCAGTTTAAATGCAACCTCTTAAGATGATGAAAAGTTTATTGTTGATTAAATAACCGTACATTTACAACCACTGGATTAAACCAGTTTTGAATTATTAGCTAGCAAACCTGTGCTAAGCTAATGGTTATAGCTGATTCTGTATGCTTGAAAAACAAAACAAAAAACAAATTAAGACTGATTGTATTCAGTTTAAATACAACCTCTACTTAAGAAGAATAAAAATTGATTGGTGAGTAAATAATTGTATTTTTACAAGCTCTGGAACAAACTATCTCTTGCAACCTTGTGCTAAGCTAATGGATATAGCTAATTTATTTGAGAAACAATATATAAGTTGTCATGTGATTATCTAGTTCATTGGTGTTTCACATGTTGAATGTCTGGTGATACTGTTTGACTGAACTGAGATCATTTTTCTCTCCAGCTGAGCGTGAGATTGTGCGAGACATCAAGGAGAAGCTGTGCTATGTGGCACTGGACTTTGAGAACGAAATGGCGACCGCCGCCTCCTCTTCCTCCCTGGAGAAGAGTTACGAACTTCCTGACGGGCAGGTCATCACCATCGGCAACGAGCGTTTCCGCTGCCCAGAGACTCTGTTCCAGCCTTCCTTCATCGGTGAGCCAAGACCCTCAGCAACAACAAAAAAGACCGAAACAACAGAAACATTTTACAAAAACACTGACGAGGAGAAAATCAAGTTATTTTACTGACATGGTAAAATATATATTTTAGAGGAAACCACAATCTGCTATAATTATTTTGACCAAAACAATTATTTTATATAAACATGCAAGTTTTCAGTTGTAATTTTTTGTTTTTATGTATATATGAATTCTACGTCATGTATTAGCGCCACTGTGGATAGAAAACAAAAGAGTACATTTCTGCCAGAAAAATTTCTAAATGTTCTTGAAAAAAGATAAAAAAAATTTAATTTGAAAAATCAAAAATGTGCTAGAGAAAAAAAAGAAACCTTGAAGTTTTTCTACAAAACTTAGGAATTTTGTAGAAAATTTGCAAATTTGCGAGAAAAACTCTTAAATTTTCTAAGAAAAAAAAACGTTGAAATTTCTGACTTTCAAAATTTAAAAAAGTCAACTTTTAAAACTCAAAAAATGTTCAAATTTGAAAAATGTAATATTTTTCACTTTTCAAGCTCAGAAATTTCCATGGTTTTTCAAGAGAATGTTAATTTTTTTTAGCAAATTGGCAACTTTTAAAACTCAGTTTCCAAATTTTAAAAATTGCTGACTTTTCAAAATTTCAAAAGTTAAAAATGTTAGACTTTTGAAACAAAGAAAATTTCCAAAAATGAAAATTTTGCACTTTTCAACTCAGACATGTCCAAATATTGAAAATTGTTGACTTTTCAAACTTATCCTAATCTCAAAATGTTTCTTTTTTTCTATCGCTTTTGAATTTTTTTTAAACTCAGAATTTTTCACAATTTTTTCTAGAACATTTCTGAGATTAATCTAAATATTTCTGATTTTTCTGATGGAAATGTAGTCCTTTTATTCTTCATGCAATGACACTAAACGCCACTGTTGGACTGAAATATTGCATTTTTAAAACAGAATATTAGCTGTTTAGGTCTTCAGCTATTGTAAATTATTTAATTTCAAATGTTTTCTCTAAACTTCACATTTTACTGTAAATTCATAAAACATTTGCGTGTAACTTTCCCAGGTATGGAGTCTGCTGGCATCCACGAAACCGCTTACAACAGCATCATGAAATGTGACATTGACATTCGCAAGGACCTTTATGCCAACAACGTGTTGTCTGGTGGAACCACCATGTACCCTGGTATTGCCGACCGCATGCAGAAAGAAATCACCGCCTTGGCCCCAAGCACCATGAAAATCAAGGTGAGCATGACTCCCTATGGGAAGCTATAAATTATAAATTTTTGTAAAAACCTTTCGCTCTTCTCTCCTTGCAGATCATTGCTCCTCCTGAGAGGAAATATTCCGTTTGGATCGGTGGCTCCATCTTGGCGTCTCTGTCCACCTTCCAGCAGATGTGGATCAGCAAGCAGGAGTATGATGAAGCTGGCCCCTCCATCGTCCACAGGAAGTGCTTCTAAATCGCCAATCAGAGCCAAAATCAGAACCAGAACCACCAACCAAACTAGCTTACTTTCCATAACTTTATTTCTACTGTGTTGTGATGTATATACATGTACTGTTGTAATAATAAATAGTTTTTTAAAATGCAATTCAAAGGTTTGGAGATTTGTTTTGATAAAATTACATTAAAGTATTTGGTGGGTTTGGTAACAAACCATTTTCTTTTCTAACAACTCATTCAAAAATACTAAAAGCACAAGCCAGCACAATAACAATACACTGTCAGCAATCATTTATTATTATTATTATTATTATTTAGTTTGAGTTTTGGAGATTATTTTACAGATGACCAAATGGTTTGGCTGTTAAGCTTTTATAACCCAAAACTGTGTCTGAAATCAAACTTTGGGAACCAAAGAAAATTAAAACTTCCTAAATATTTCCCCTTCCCCTGAAAACAAAAAATATATAACTAATAAGACTACATTATATTTATGTTTTGTGTCAAAAGAAAAACAGTTCTGTCATCAGAAAATTGTTAGTTTGAAGCCATCTTGGTACAAAACCCGCAGAGGTTCTCAAAAATTTATGTTAATGCAGCAATATAGAAGAAACCCTGTAAAAATTAAATGCATGAGTTCAATCAATTATGGCATTAGACTAGGAGAAAATTTAAACACAAATGTTGATTGAAAGCCTTTTGAAAACATGGTATTTAAAAAAAAAAAAAAATTTTAATTGAAATTATTCATTTTGTAAATATTAATTGAATAATAAAATTGTTTTAATAAACTCCACTGGCTGTTTTCTTTGGCTTAACAGTTTTACAGACCATTTCCTCAAAGTGATATAATCTGTTTCTCTTTCCAAAAACTATGAACTACAATTAAAAAAAACAACAAAAAAAGAAACGTTTAACTGATTAGCCAGCTCTGGAGATGAAGCTATCAAATATGTGCTAAGCTAGTGGTTTTATCCAATTAAGTTTTCTTGAACAACAATGTGTAATCAAGCCTTTAGTCTGATTACATTTTATTCAATTTAAGTACAACCTCTAGTTGAGGTGAAAAGCACTCACATTAAATAGATATAGAGGGATTATCAGCAGCCACTCTACTGCGCATGCGTAAATTGTTTTAATGTTGCTAGTTAGCAATGTTCGACGTTTGTGCCATTTTCTCTCATCATTTAGCGACTCACTCCCACTTAATGCTTACGGGTCGTTAATAAGCACATCATTCATTAATGTTAATTAGGTAGAATAAGTTATTTTATCCCGCTGTGATAAACAGTTGTAATACAGTGACTCACAACATGCTAACATTAAAACAACACGATTAATGCGGGTAACCATGGGAACCAGTGGCCTTCCAACGTCTCCCTGCAGTCAAGTTGCGCGCGCATCCGCTATGTTTACGAGTAAATAATCCCCTTATGTATTTAAAACATTAGTAAAGAGAGTGAACCTGGGGAGGTTTTATCCTCAAAGTCCTCCCTTAGTTGACGAATAGTTTATTTTCTATTGGAATAGTGAAAGATTTTGAGTAAAAATGCTAAGCAAGATAAAAACTCATGTCAACTATCTTCCCTTTGTCACCTGAATGCAACACTTTTCTTCTTCTGTGTCCCAGGTGAAACTGATCAGTGTAATTAGCATATTAAAGCCTTCTTCTATGTCTGCAGGTTCATTTTCTTAGGTATTTTCCCAGGTCAACTGAAAACTGTTGGCTGCTTTTGTATTCTTGATTTTGAAATGAAGATTACGGACAGTAACATGATTAGATTTCACCTCCAAACTCTTTATGGGATTCATGTAAAGAACTTTGCGAAGAAGAAAGGAAAATTGGTGTACACTGGAGCCAAGGTGTTTGGGGTCCCTCTGGAAAATTTGCCCAGACGATACATTCCTGAATTTGGTCTTGTACCCTGGTAAGTGAATGCAGAAAGTAAACACTGATTGGCTTGATTGAACCTAGAGTTTTGTTTTCTATTTTAGCTTTTTAGTGGATGGTTGCTCTTTTCTGTTGGACCGTGTTGCAACTGTGGGCCTGTTCAGAAAACCAGGCTCCCTTCCTCGTGTTAAGAACCTCAGGGTAAGCTGTATCCTCCATTTAAACCATATTAAATGGTCATATGCAGTACTTTTTATGTGTTTCCTACGTTTATAGCCATCATGCATCAATATGAACATTCTCTTTTAGGAGAAATTGAATCGTGGGGATGATGCCCTGTCCACTGCTTCCCCCTATGATATCGCTACTCTGGTCAAACAGTTTTGCAGGGAGCTTCCTGAGCTGCTGTTCCCGTCTGAGCTTCATGCAGCCCTGCTGAAAGCGCAGGCCCTCCCTGACTTGCAGGCCAAGATGGCCGCCCTTCAGTTACTCTCCTGTTTGCTTCCAGCCAGAAACTCATCCTGCCTGCAGTATCTGTTTGACTTCCTTCACAAAGTTTCTCAGAGGTATGAATGAATATTAAGAGTGGAAAATATTGGAGCCATAGACACAGAAAATAGTTTTTTGTTTGTTTGTTTTGGCTAAGTATCACCACTGAGACACATTTATAGAAAAGAAAAATGGGTGAAAATATCAGTTAGCTATTTACTCTTCTGGATTTTGCAACAATTTCTCTCTAAAACGTGTTTGAACAATGACATCATAGGCTTTAAACCTGGCTACTTTGACCCCATACAGTGACGCAACATAGTGACACGATTAAAGAGCGCAAATATAATTTAAAAGCATTTACATGACTCATGAGTCGTGATCAACAACCAGATGTTGCAGAAAAGATGAAGATGACAGGAAATGGTACAATGGTGATGCTGGTGTAGCGTTTTTTTTTGTTTTTTTTTAAAATCACTTATCTTGTGAACAAATTTAGTACTGTCATTTTTAAATGCGGCAACATTTTGAGTCAATTTTATTACTTTCTGATTCTTTTTAGAGTTTTAGTTTGCAAAAAGACCATGTTGATATAAATCAGTTCTCTTCTGGGCCATTTTGTTTTTCGGCGTGCTCTCAAACTGAGAATGAAATCGGTCAATTTTTGGAGTTTTAAATGAAAGGTGTCATTTTACCAAAGAGTTTCGTACATTTTCATGTGATCATAAACAAATTTTCTCCTTCTTTTCTCAGATGCTCTGACAACTTGATGACCAGCTCCAATTTGGCCATTGTCTTCGTCCCATGTCTCTTACCGCCGCCAAACAAAACCGAAATGTCAGAAGAACGACTTGAACTTCGAGTTCTTGTCCTGCGCACTTTCATAGAGTTTCCTCATGTTTTTGGTAATAAATTAATCATATTGGTTGAATAACATTTTAAAATATCTTTGGCTGACTTTCTTTTAAATGCATCATATTTTAGGCGTGATTCCTAAAACTGTTATGGACAGCATGAAATATTTTATAAACTTCGTTCATCTGGAGGATGTGTTCAAGAAAAGGAACCAAAAGATGCTCAGCTTAAAGGGTAAAAGACATTTATTCCTGAGAAATTTTCATTTTACTTGATTAAAGTTGCCTTTTTCCCTTTTTAAAAAAAAACTTTTCTCAGTAAAACAGTCTAAGACCATGCTCTGGATTCAGAGTAAGCCAAAGGTCAGGCCTGCGGTTTCTGATCCGACTCTTATCTGCGTAACGAGAGGCGACCCAAAGCTGAGGAGAAGCGTTGGTCTGGAAACCTTCCCCAACATCCAGCTGTTCAGGACCTGCATGCCTAACGAAGGTAGAAATGATTTTAAAATGGACAACGCTTTTGTTGTGGAAAGAATAATTAATACACATGTTTGTAGATCAAAGTTGCAGATCTGCAAACAAAACTTTTGTTACCGCCATGGAGAGACTGCAGCACAAAAACTGGAGGAGACGTTCTTCACCAATCTAAATTTTATGCGTGTCCCATGTCTGTCCATCTCTGAAAAATATTTTTTCAGATTTTGTTGTATCAGACTTTTTTTTCTTTTAAATAAATGTTTTTATGTTGCTTACCTTTTTGACTGAAGTACAGAAAAGTACTTGACTTCTTTCTTGGATTACAAATTTTGTTACGTGAAATCAACAAACTTCAGTACATTTAATGCAAAGCAAAGAGAAGTAAAACATTTGAACAAATTGGAAAAGCGTCATGCATTCCCCTAAAGATCATCTTTTAGCTCCACCTTTGAGGGCAATTGAAACAAATATTTCTAGGTTTCAACTCATTTCCGCTTTCAAATGGCTTGAACATTGCTCTGAAATTTTCAAATTCTAAGTTTTCAAATTTAAACATTGTTAAAACCTAAAGTTTCTTCCTGGTAGTGTCCCTTGTTCATTCAGTAAACCTCAATATTTAAATGTAGTTTTGAATTATAAACATTTTGTTTTGACTGTTTTGCATGGAATAAATAGATTGGGGTTTAAAGGCCTGATCAGGTCATATAGAAGCAATCTGACTAAAACTTTATATGTAAAAATAGCGTTTTGAATTTCTGAGGTACTTCTAAGTTGAACAATTGTTAAATAATTAAATTCTGAACAAAATAGCATAAATATGTCGGTTCTGTGCGCCACCAATGAGAAAATAGGAATTCTGGTTTCCTAGCAACTGCTTCTGGTCCGTGAAGCGTTCCACAACACCGGAAATGTGACTTTCTTTCAAAATAAAGCGCACTATATAGACGGTTGTAACAAATCTGCGTTTAACGAGTTGGTGTATTAATCGTTGCAACCTGAGCGGTAACGGTTAAATTTTACAATTTTCTGTATAGAACATCGATTGAAAGTAGCCAGAAATTCGCTTTTGCACGAGTGACTGAGATGTCGGGCGTAATGTATTTTACTCTGAAAGAAAAACGGAAGTCGTGTTTTCATGGTGACTAGCTTGATGGAGTAGGCAGGTTCCTCCGTCTGCGCATTGAAGGTAAGTAAAAACATTGATTTTTATGATATTAGTGCTGTTTGTTGTAGTGCGTTTCTTTTTCAAATGTACATAAAATACTTATTAATGAACAGAGCATGTGGTTGAATTTGGCGTGTAATTTGATTATTTTTGGCTGTTTACAGAGAGTGGCGCATCATAAATGTGTATCCATTTTATAATTTGCTACAGTTTAGATAACGGCTTGCTCCATTCAGTCTGTTATGATTAAGTGTCAAAGTTCAGGCTAATTATTTACTTAAGTAAAAACAGCTGTTTGTTGGTGGCTATGTGCCATTTGTCCAAAGATGCTTCGTGTGCGCTTCACCCCCGCAGATGACAGAAATGGGATCCTCGGCGCGGCTCTCTCTGCTCGGACTGCTGCTGTGCCTGCAGCTCGGCAGAGCTCCAGCCCGCAGCCCCCGCACGGCGGTGGACCAGGTGTCCGAGGCAGACATCCAGCGGCTGCTGCACGGCGTCATGGAGCAGCTGGGCATCGCTCGGCCCCGGGTGGAGTACCCTGCACATCAGGCCACGAACATCGTCGGGCCTCAGAGCATACAAGGTAATCAGAACAACCCCTCATTTTAATAAAATGTTTTCATCAGTCTGTTTGTTCTTACTCTGGAATAACTCTGAATAAGATTAAGAACACTTGAATTAATATTTAAATACTGCAGTGTAAGAAGTAAAATGTTTTTTAATTGTAGGAATAATGTTGATGGTTGTCATGCCGCTTCCGCCCACCAGGTGGTGCTCATGAAGGCCTGCAGCATCTCGGTCCTTACGGAAACATCCCAAACATCGTGGCTGAGCTGACGGGCGACAATGTTCCCAAAGACTTTAGCGATGACCACAGCTACCCAGACCCTCCAAACCCCTGTCCCCTGGGAAAAACGGGTAGAAACTTTAAATATAACCTCCATTTTTATGATCTGAACCACCAATGTAAATATACAGACAATGAATTTTAAAAGCAATAAATGCCAAAATAAAGACAAAATTAAGGCTTAGATTTTGTTTTACTAAACTTAAAAGGATGAATGTGTCTGAATTACCTTTATAAGGTGGGAAAATGCCTTATGAGTTAAATAATATGCTGATGTTACATGGACTTTTTCATCAATATTCAGGAATTATTTTCTTAAAACAAGCCTCTAAAAAGTTTGAGTTTTTTTAATTTTATTTCAAGCTTACTATAAACTAGATCAAAAATATTTGGTAATATTTTGTTTTTACAGTGTAGAAATAACGCAAAACACAAAACGCTTGATTTAAATAATTGTAAGAAAAAGGTCACAATTTAGATTTACATCAGAAGGTATAACCACAAATAAATTAAATTAAATGTCTATTGTTTTCTGATGCTGTTAATTCATGACAGTATTTTTTTTTTTTTTTTTTTACTCGCAGCTGGAGATGGTTGCTTAGAAAATGCTCCGGACACGGCTGAGTTCAGCAGGGAGTTTCAGAAACACCAGCACCTCTTCGACCCAGAGCATGACTACCCCGCTCTGGGAAAGTGGGTGAGGGAATCGGCAAACTTACAATTATTTTAAAAAATAATTCAATGTAATGTTGCTAATCAGAAGCTTCAAACTGATTGGTTTGTCTAAAATGTGGCAATAATTTGGTCTCTTTGAGCTTCTTTGTTTTAGGTTCTTTCTGTCCATTTGGGCAAAACATAGACTTTATTTTAAATTGACATCTTGTCCAAAAATTATATTTTCTGCAAAATGTGATTATATATTTGGTCTTTGACTTGAAAACGCGTGAACTACAACTTTGTTTTATTAAATTGTTTTCTTCTAGAACAAAGAGCTTTTATACCAAAAGCTGAAGGGAGGACCAAAGAGAAGGAAAAGGGTAAAATATTTACCTCTATTTTTTAAAATACTTTTTCTTTTGCCTTTTTTTCATTTGCAGGATTAAGTTTGAGAAATGTCCTATGCATCGTAAGCCTGGCCGGCCACCAGGCTTTACTCGTGCCCATAAGGTTAAGCATTACTAAGTTTTTGTTAAATGTTTTGTATTCAGATGTTTTCCAATAATGCATAATTAAGTGATATTTTAAATTTTTCTGTCAACTTTAAATATTTTTAACTCAAAAAATGACTGCCAAGCACCCAACCACCAGGCTTGGCAAGTTTTCTGGGGAAAACCTTGCACTAGTTAGAATTTCCCCTTAAATATACATATTTATTTACTTGTGTATGTTTTAATTTTATAAATATACTCTTTTCAGGGCTGGTACTTGGATTGAGCCATCTGTTTCCAGGGTGAAATGATTATAAAACAAAATCACTTTAGTAATTTATAAAATAAATGAATAAAAATTGGGTGCACAAATTTAACTTGTAGATTTGCTCTAAAACCACACATGCAGCCTTTAAATGCATTGGTGCATCTTGCAGTGTAGCTGGGAATAATGAAGACAAAGGACAATTTAAGCTGAAGTGCAAAACCTTCACAGTTTTGGTGTCAATAATCTCAACCAGTTGATCCTGAATAAATGAATCCTTATAATAAACCAATATGAAAACAATATTTCTGAAGTTACATAAACATTCCTCACGTCTGTTTCCACAGAGCATCAACCCTTATTTGCAGGGTCAAAGGTTGGACAATGTGGTTGCCAAGAAATCTGTTCCCAATTTCTCAGAAGAAGAAGCATCGACCACCGCGGCTCCCAGCAAACCTGCAATCTGAAATGTGGGAAAACCTGGAAAATGTTTTCCTCTGATAAATGTTTGTAGGCTGCACATTCAAGGATTTGTTTCATTGGTCATTGGGACAGTGTTTTCAGCAGAAACACTGCATTTTCATTGACTTAAACATAAAAATCTGCCAATTCTGTCTGGTGATTCGCCTAAAGCATATGTGTCAAACTCAAGGCCTGGGGGCCAAATCTGGCCCGCCTTGGCTTTTTATGTGGCCCTCTAGACTCCAAATCACATCAATTAGTCCTTCCAGTTTTCACAAATCTGCGAAATTCATACAAAATCTGCATATTATCACATTTTTACTGCAAAGTTTTCTCAAAATTGGCCAAAAACATTGAGTTTAAGTGACTGGTCCCTCAGCGTTACCTGATGTTTAGCTACAGTCCAGGACCGACAAGGCAATTCATAAAAAATCACATTTAGCATCATAAATACCATTAAAACTTCTTAGAAATATTTCTAAATTAGCGCCACAAAAACAATCTCAAAATCCTGGATGAATGGATCGGTGTGAAAAGATGTTAAATATTTAATTTTAAGAAACAAAAGACTATTGACGTTTTAACAGTTTAGTGGTTTTTAAATACATTCTGGCCCTTTAACATTCAGACTTTCGATTTGACTCAAAATGAAGATGAGTTCAACAGCCCTGACTTAAATGTTTATCTGAGGCTCAAAAATAAACAGAATTTTTTGGAAAGATGATGCTGAAGTCATGTGCAACTTTGGATTAGAAATTTTGTAACAGGAAATGGAGTTTGTGTTAAAACTGTTTTGGTAAATATTTAAAACTAAATTTAGAAAGCCGTCATTAATCTAAGGTCCCATAATTACAGATTCAGCCCAGAATGTGTAAAGTTTTATTAAAAATCTGGAGGTTGAATTATAGCTCATTTATTCACAGCAGTACAGAGAACAGTTTTACTGACATTTTGTTAAAATTTTACGATTCATGCATCTCTTAAACATCCATAAATCTCCTTTTATTTAAAATCTGCCTATGAACATCTTCACTGCCACATGACAAATATTTGGAGCTTTTTCTCTTCAGGCTTCAGCGACTCTTATCTTGTTTACTGCATCTTGTCAAAATGTTTGTCTTCTGTTTTTGTTCTGTAAAGTCAAATAAACGACTTATCTGCATTGACAAAGTCTGGAAGTTTTTTTTTTTTTTGTTTTTTTTTCTTGTTTCCATAAAGATAAAGTGAGGCTCTGGGTTGGAGGTGTGTTCCGCTGAAACTTAAAGCTGCTTCAGAGAAGCCAGGACTAGCAGAGGGAGAGCATCTTGAGGACAGAACAAAGTCCTTTAGGGGGATTTAACACAGAGCAGGTAAATGGAGATGCACTGACAGACTTTATTTCCTGAATTGGCACATGAACAGCTCTGGAGAAAATTTAGACCACTTAAAATACTCAGTTTCTCTAATTTTACTTTTTATTAGCTTTATGTTTTAGTAAAATGAACATTGTTCTATGAACTACTGATGTGTCTGAAATTCCAAGCAAAAATTTAGTATTTGCAGAAAATAACGAAAAAGATGCAAAGAAAAGACGTTCATATTCATTTAGAAACACTGTTTTAACTAGGGAAGAGTTCAGAAATCAATATTTGAAGGAATAACCAGGATGTTCTCAGCGGGGCTCACTGCAGTTGGCTCTTCAGAGCTTTAGGTCAAGTTTTGGATTTAAAAATAAGGAAATAATAGGGGGAATTCACAGGAGTAAAATACGGTTGTTTCCGGGCCAAAACGGGTAGTTTGTGCGTAAAAGCTGTGCGTAAAATGTTCTCCATTGTTCTTTCAGCTTCAGCGATGCATTCCCATGCGGGGCTGATCTTTAAAGCAATCCTGGCTCTTCTGCTCCCGCGGCCGAGCGGCGCCGAGTCCGACCCATTTCAAGCCGTCAACCCGAACGAATCGGACGGATGCCTCCAGCCTCCTCTCTCCGCGCTTCTCTCCCGCGGCGCCGCGTCCTCAGCCGCGACAGATGAGATCCTGGAGTCCAGCCAGGAGGCGCTGCTCGTCACGGAGCGCCGCTACCTGCGGACGGACTGGTGCAAGACGCAGATGCTGAAGCAGACCATCCAGGAGGAGGGCTGCCTGAGCCGCACCATCACCAACCGCTTCTGCTACGGACAGTGCAACTCCTTCTACATCCCGCGGCACACTTACCAGGACGGCGGCGTGTTCCAGGCCTGCTCCGCCTGCAGACCGAAGACGTTCAGCACCATCACCCTCACGCTGTTTTGTCCGGGTCAGACGCCCAGCACGCGGAGGAAGCGGGTGCAGCGCGTGAAGCAGTGCCGCTGCGTAAATATCAACACGGACTGAACCACAGCTGGATGAGCGGACCGTTAATAAATCAAGAAAACGGCGTCAGAGTACCAGAGTGGGGACACCTTGGAAGTGAAACTTGACTGAACTGCTGTAGAGTCCAAAGCCGGCCCAAGGCATTTCGAGTTACCCGGCTGCTTGGGGCCCCAACACCACCAGGGGGCCCCCAGAGCACCATTTTATTTTATTTTATTTTGTAGTGATGAATTGCACATTTTACACTCTACATTTTTTGTTCCAAATTTTAAACACAAAAGACATTATACTTGCTAACTTGTTTACTGTAAATTAAATTTTACTTTCAAATAGTTAAATTAACATGCCAGACTTACAGTAAATACCACTCTTCATGTCAAAAAGCTAATTAATTGGAGCATCTTTGCTTTTTTGCTGCACCTGTAAGATTAAAATCAAGAGTAATAACACCGGTATGATGCACTCTGCAAAAAATATAAGTTTTACCAAGTATATTTAGTCTAGCTTCTCGTGTAAATGTCTTAGTTTTCTTATTTAAAGTTAATTAAAAGTATCTCTTCAGCAAGATATAGGAGTTTGTTTAAAGTCAATAATTCCTTAATTCTGATTAGAATCCCCAAGTACAAATAAGTTGCCATATCTTGCTAAAAAGTTGCTTGTAAACTAATTTTATCTTATTTAAGTAAAAGTACTTGGTAATATTTTTGTGTTTTTGCAGTAATAATAGTAGTTATTGTGAACACATAATGTAGCCAAGAAATGAGGAAGTATTCGGCAACATTTTGACATTCACTGTTCTGGAAGAACAGATGAAATCTGAACCACCCCAAAAACCACAAAGGGACTTTTCTTGTCTTCCTTCCACTCAACTTTCCACCAATAAATTTGCATCCAGCACTGAAATAAGCTAGTTTCTTGAGCGCTGACTTTTTGTGGCTTATTTTCTTCTGTCTGCTGAACAAGTCAGCAGTTTTATCCATTATTGTGCAGGTTGTAACATTTCTGCATGAAAATGTAATTTTGTTGATTTCTGAGACATTTAATTTTGGGATTTGTTACTTCTATACTGTTATCATCAAAACTAAATGGATAATAATGCTTGAAATTGATCATTCTCTGTGTACAAGTTTCAGTTTCAGTAAAAAGTAGTTTAAAATGGTATTCTAATTTATTGAGTTGATTTTTGTATTCTGCTACTTAAATAAACAAAATACACCATGGCTTTGTCATAATATTGCTTTATTTTTTGTAAAAGATACAGAGAGAATCCATGCAAGTTGTTTATTTTTGTGAAAGTACTTACAAATCTTTAAAAAGTCTAATAGTTTGATATGAACTAACCGCATTTTTTAATATTTACATTACATTAAAGAACAAATATTTTGGTCGGCTGATGAAAATGTAGATTTTCTGTGCTGGTTCTCTTTGAGTCCGCTCCAGATTTTTGGGGATATTTAAATATCTGGAGCCAAAAGTTCTAATTTTTAAGGAGAAGAAACTTGAGCTTCTTTCTGGCGCAGTCGTTCCTTCTGTTGGAAGCAAAATATTGGATTAGATCAGCGGAGTCAAACTCATTTTGATTTTGGGTCAAATCCAGATCCTGAATGCTCTTAAAGGGCCAGTTGTGCCAGAATGTATTGATAGAACCTATTCACAAACTGCTAAAATATCAATCATTAAAATTAAATTATATTATTGAACATCTTTCAGACCCTCCAGGATTTTGTGATTCTTTTTGTGATTTTACTGGAATAAAAATCCAAGTGTTTGTGGTACTGATTTGGAAATATTTTTGCTTATTTATGACGATAAATGCTGAGGAATGCATGATATCATCGGCATGGTATCAGTACCGATACTGATACCATGCCGATGATATCATTTGTAATTTGTATAATATTAGCTGTAAAATTTAATATCGGACTTCGGCCATTCTGTCAAAATAACCCACTGATATAAAAGACGTTTTTATATGACAAACAAGAGTTTTGTCATTGTCTTAGAGCGCAAATGCCAGGAATGAATTTGACATTAAATGTAATACAAGTTGAAAATGTTACATTTCAGCCTCAGCATTTGGTAGTGCGCTAAATTTACAAATATACTGCAGTATTTTAAGCCATAGTAGAGAAAACCATGTTGTTTCAGTAGGTAGGTATAGGAAAAAAATATTGGTATTGGTTATCGGCCAAATTAATTTTAGTATATTGGATATCAACCAAAAATCCAATATTGTGTATAATTTGACATCAATTTAAGCAGAGGCAGCTGTTTAGAACAAGTAAGACAGTTTTTGACCATTTTTGAGAAATTTAACCGGGGCCTGCCAAAGTGTGCTCGTCGGTTGGAACCCAGCATTCTGATGCTAAAAATTAGCATCAATGCTAAGCTTAGCTAACAATTACAAAATAGCATGTGGAGAATCACAAGAATGTTCACTAACATGGACTTGCACCATTCAGTATGTTAAAATTAACGAATAAGCTAAAATTAGCCAAAATGCTAATGTTAGCATGAATGCTGTGGGGCATCACTAGCATGTTGTCTGTCATTGACTTAGTCCATTCAGTATGCTAAACATGGCTAATAAGTAAGAAAAATAGGTAAAAGCTTTCTTTAGGAAAAAGGCTAATGCTAACATTATCACAAACATTAGCATTTCACTGCTCCCCACTCGTGCACTGCCTTGCACAGCAAAGAAAATCTGCAATAAACTCCCAGGTTTTAGCTCAATTGGTTGATTTTGTGTAAATTTACACAATAATTCTGTAGAAACTGGAGGGACTGATTGATATAATTGGATAAAAACTGCATTAATTTGATTGATAACATGATATTTAAACGCAATGTTTAGTTTAGAATGTAGAGGACCACATAATAAGCAACTGCGGGCCAGATTTGGCCCAAGGGCCTCAGGTTTGACACATGTGGATTAGAAGTCAGAATAAGCAAAGAAGACATTAATAAATGTCAAAAGTTGATGTCGTACCAGACTGTTGGGGTTTATCTTCCTTGTTTCTACTTTCTTCTCCCCAGTGATCCTCTTCACTGTCAGCTGAGCCTCTTTTAATCTGTCAGATTAAAATCGGAGCATTCAGAAAATGGAAACGCTGAAGTTTTTCCAGACGTGGAAGAAATCAGAGTCGAAGGAAAACTCTCACAGTGTTTCCTCCGAGGTTAGTGGATAGCTTAGTAATATCCAGAAATTAAATGTGAAAATTACACGTTCAGACACACAAACCTTTCTTTTGAGATGTTTTTGTTCTCCCTCTTCCATCGGGCCTTGAAATCGGCGCTGAACTCAAACCACAGCGTGAAGAGGTGACCCGGCGTCACCTCCTTCTCTCCGGGTTTGGGTTTGAGTCCAAAGTACAGAGCAACATCCTGGAAACTGAACACAGAGAACAAGACACAGACTTTAAAAGAAATCTGGCCAGATCTCACACTGAGAAATGGAGAAAAATTACATCTTTTATTTGAATTATTTATTTTCCCACAAAATTTCACTGGAGATAATTAAATTTTTTATCATTCTTAAAATTAAATCAATTCTCTGGTGCAGATATTTGACAGATTTCACAACATAAAAAAACGTTTAAAAGAAAATAAACATTTCATTCACTCAGCTGCAAAACTTTATAGTTAAATAACTATATATTGAGCATAAAAAGGCTGCAATAATAAAAGAATTTGTCATCAATTGATTCTGGATATAACATCAGAGAATAATTTCTCTAATAAATTTGTTCACCTAAAATATTGGGATTAAGTTATAATAAACTGTATTTCATTGAGCTGCATGTAAATGTTTTAATTGTTGGTAAATAAGAAAGTTTACCAAATTAGAAAAATAAAATCTAACTATAAAAAATTACATAAAAAATACAGATATTGCAAACCAGAGGTAAATTTAAACTTTAATAAAACATAATGTTAACAAAAAAGCTGAAAACAACAAAAATAGTGTATTTGCATACTGAAATTCAAATAGAAAATTTGATTCTTCTTAAAAAATGTATGCATAAAAACTGCTTTAATAAGAATTGCATTGAATAGTTTAATTTTCTCACGTTTTTTGCACAGTCATCAACTGATAGGAAGCTTCTGCATGCTCCTTTCGAGCTGCAAAGAGAAAAAGAAAGAAACATTTAATTAAACTTCCTTTTCAGGTTGCATCCTGCTGCAAGCCTACAAACATGCATGCATGCAGGAGAACAGGGAATGATGAAAAGTCTTCCTAATAGAGCCAGATGACCATTTAGCCTCTGAAAAACTTTAATCACGCAGTCATTCCTCAAACAGTGAGGCCATTGTTCAGACTGCGGCGCTGTTATGATAAAATAAGTAATTCCAGTTATTATCTGCGGCCGTCTCTTTCTAAATGTTCTGGCAGTCTGCTGCAGACCTCAGAAAAATGTCTGATCGAGCCAAAGCCAAAACATTGTTTGGATTGATTCTGACAAGAAAAGACTGCAAAGGAAGAAAGCTGAGTTAAATACTGCACCTAAAATTGATTGAAATAAAACCTTAATGGCTTAATTTTGAAGTAAATAAAAATTAACCGATGCAAAATTTGCAAATCATAGCGATAAAAATGATTGTTTCCTGTAAGAAATGTGACACAAACAACTCAATTTATACAAAATGTGCACTTGTTTTCTACATAGATAGGAACATAAAGATCTACAAAGAGAAAAAACGGAAGTATAAGTAGAAAATATTTTAAAAGAGCTCAGGACTACAACTAATGAGAGAAAACACAAACAGATAAGAAAGACATGAACGGATTATCTTAGACAAAACATATTTAAATTGACATTTCCTTATTCTGAAGCATTTATTCCATAACCTTCTCTTTTAACATGCACATATGGAAATATTATTTTATTTTATTGTATATTCTCACCAGTTAAAACAAAAACTTCCATCTTGTCCTTAAACGGCTGCAGGTGTTCTTCAGGAGACTCTGAACAGACTTTATGAACATTTTTCTCGCATCCTAAAAGAAAAACAAAAAGTACAACTTAATATACCAGAACATATAAAAAAAAAACAGTGGCGGCGCCAGGTGAGCGATAGGGGGCGCTATGGCAAACCCCTGGAAATATTTGATTTAGTTTTTTGTTTTTTCATATAATTTTAATTTTTTATGATGTAGTTGCTGTGGCATTTTCTCAAAATACATAATAAAAAAATTATATATTGAGTTAAAACAAACAAACAAACAAAAACAAAACAAAACAACAACAAAAAAAAAACTCATCACGTGACCCAACAAGATTTGAACTTTGTGCATGCGCATTATCACTTCCGGAATACGTTATGCGAATATGGATCGTTTTTGTTTTTAAAACCAAAAGTTCTAGAAATGGGAAAACAGAAGGATGATATTTTTTTGGAAGCAGACTCCGACTAACAAATAAACATTAATCTGGATGAAAGAGATGAACTGTGCAGCAGCTATCCTTCCACCGCTGCTCAGGATGCTAACAGTGTTAGCATCGGACAGCTAGCGGAGCTAAGCGGAAGGCCTCAAGATGGACGGTGGTCACCATCACTGGGAACAAAGAAGTTTCAACTTGTGGTTGTAATAGACCTTTTTCACGGCAACCGGAAGCTGTATATGAGTGAGTAAAGATGCCGCCATTTTCTAAAAGGCAGACACAGATTCCACCAGACTGGACATAAAAATACAGAAGCTTGTATGAAAATAAACCAAAATTAAAAATCATAAATGAAACGGCTGCATTAAACCGTCTGAATATTGGAGTGAAGCCATAAAATTATTCCAAAAGCAACATGAAGCCTGACTATACAACAATGATTGACATTAAATTTAAACCTATTTGTAGTTTAAGAATAATGAAGTTGATGTTTTGAGTGGCTATCATGAAATCCTCTGGGCTGAACAATATTCAAAACATTATACCAAATAGTAAAGTAATTTATGTCAACTTATCACTTCTCAGCAATTGTCTTTCATTTTTGGTCTATTATGCAAGTAGGAATATTTTTTAATCCAAAATAACCTAAAACAGAAAACATTCAGTCTAATTTAATGTATGACAGCAAGACAAAAATAATAATTGTCTTATAAAGTAAAACTATTTATTTTACTATGATTTGCCAAAATCAGCTTTTGAATGCTAATGTTTTTGAAATCCAGAAATTTTACTCAATTAAGAGTAGCGATACTTCATAATAAAAATATTTAAGTAAAAGTAAGAAGTAGCTGTCCGAGAAATTACTCAAGTAAAAAAATATTTGGTAAAATGTCTACTAAACTACTGAGTAACTAATCATTTTAATTATTGATCATTTAACATTTAAAAATTACATTAAAAAAAAAAGTAAAGTCGAAATTCTGGTATTTTAAGGGCTAAAATGACAATAATTCATATAAAGTAACAAGAAGAACAAAATCAGGCAAAAATAAATGTTTCCAAATCAGTTTCTTTCAATAAATAACTTAGGAAACTTTAACAAAAACTGCAGGTGTGTGTCTGTGTCTGGTGAATTTTTGGTTAAAATGTTCATTCAGTGGGAAGAAAATCCAAGTAAGAGTAAAAATACTTTATTAGAAAATTACAGAAGTAAAAGTAAAAATACTCCTAAAAGTAAATTATTAAAAAAAGTACATGTAACTGAGTAAATGTAACTGGTTACTACCCAGCTCTGATTACTCTGTCCCTGTTCCTGAGCCGTCTGGGTCCAATCAGTGGATCAGCGGAGCCAGTCTCCGGAGCCAGCCATAATGGAGCCGGGCTCCCTGGCCCTGACGCTTGATCCGCATCTCCCAGATAAGGTTACAAAAGAGAATAGTGTTTTCATTTAGGAGTTGTGTAAACTGTTAAGGCGGCCTATCTCTGCGTTTCTTTTTGTCTAAATTTTGGTCCTGACTAAAAAGTTTTCTTCTGTCAGACTAAAGAGGTCACATAAACTTCACATAAACACAGACGGATGATGAAAATAAGGGCGTTGTCTGATTTACACAAACTGTGGCTCGGTGGGAAAAGTAGCAGAGGAAGTTGTTTGTTGCTAGGCAACGCACTTAACCCCAAATTCAAGGCTGCATTCACACTGCAGCCCAAAGTGACCCAATTCCAATTTGTTTTTGGTCATTTTTGCCGTAATGTGACCCGTATCTGATCTTGTCATGACAGTTTGAACATTGCAGATTTGTTTGTGCTAATTTCAAAATATGTGCAGTAAATTTTGCAAGGCGGTAACTTTGACTTTTGATATTGGACATGGAGTATAGCTTGACATCAAGTAAGGCTAAGGAAGCAGTGTACAATAGTAGAAGTAAGACTTCCTGCCACCTACTGGTGGGAGTTAGTCATTTAAACCCAATGTTTTTGAACATTTTTGCAGAAAATTTATAATTATACATTAGTGTGAAAAAGTGATTGATTTTGGATTAATTTCCACTAAAAGAGGAGGGATTTGATTGCTGTAATTTGGCAGCAAATAGATAAAAAACTGCTTTGATTTGATTAAAAAAATATTTAATCGCACAACTGTTATTTTTATGGTTCTGGTGTATATGGGCCAAATTTAAAGCTATGGTGGGCCAGATTCAGCCCCTGAGCCTTGAGTTTAGTTTAATTATACTGGAAATATTTTACATTAGACGTGGAAACAGTTTGTAAATTCTAAAACATTATCCAATTTTCTTTTGTTATCAAAGCCTGAAATTCAAACACGGTTTATCAAGCCGGTATATGTGTTGATGTAAGGGTGTTTCATCAGAAAATAGGGTCAAGATGAATGATTTAAGAGAAACCAAACCACAATAAAAGCGTCCGTTTCCAAACATGCACAGGGAGAGTGAAGAAAGACAAAAGTGGAGCTGGTAACCAGGCATGAGGGCAGTTCAAACAGACCGACAAAAGGAAGCTGCGACTGCATATCTAGATCCTTCGGCAGTTTGGGTTGAGACAAAGCTGTGTTGAGAGGAAGAGAAAGCTATCTGCTGTGCACATCTCAGGGCCACACGGGCGCCCAGGTGAAACAACGAAGCAGGTTAAGGATGCATGCTTCTCTGCAGAGATGATGCAGATACTGAAGGTCTGGAGATTACATAAGCAGAAGGCAACAGTCTCCCTGCGCCGGCGACATGGGCACAAAAGGCACAACAATGGGAAATCTGATGGGCAGAGGGATTAGGAGCTGGATCTGGAAGGCGCCAGGCCAGTATATCAGAAACGCAAAAACTCACAGGGACACAACAAAGCAGTCAATCACAATCGTGCATTGCAAGCATTGTCTTTCAGAGTGGCTGACTGGCATGCAGGATGGCGTCATGGGGGATAAGAAAGAGAGGAAATCTTTTGTTCTGTCATCAAACTTTGCAGACTTTCAGTCCAGAGTAAAAACAGATCCTCAGTGGGAAACCAGACTGAACAGAGGTGTGGACGGCACACTGTAAAACATTTGAAGGTGGTTTAAGTTGAAAATGAAAGTCCACTTGCTGCCTTGAAAATGCAATTAAAGTCAACAAGAAAATTGTTTTGGTTTTAACTCAGAAATTAAAGTTCATTAAATTGATTTAACAAGAGACAAGTTGTCTAAACATTGTTTCTAAGTTTATTAATCTTGAGTTGTGAGTTTTAACTTAATGCTACAATTTAAACCAAATAATTATTTCACAATATGCAAGAAAAAAGATACCCTCAGCTGGCTAACGAGCAACATTTCTCTATTATTTTACTCGCAATATCAAGTTAAAACAAATACTTATTCTACTTTAGAATGATTTAAATTCTTGTTTCAAATTGCGTGAACAAAATTTCTGATCTGATAATGAATTTATTAAATTCAGCTCAAAAACATTTGGTGTGAACAGAACATTATCCTCAAGCTTTGCATCAAAAAAAACCATTTATTTAAAATAAAACACAAGAGTCAGATCAGTGTAATGCACTTCCATCTCAGGATATAAAAACGTTCCACTAAGCATTCTGGGAACTGTAGCTTATTCAACAATTAATAATAAGATAACACAAGTTACTACTGTAAGTTTATCTTTCACAAGCTCACATTTAGGTTCAAAATCTAAAATTTGATAAATTTATTTGACTTAAACTTGGACACAACGAAATGCGGCTCAAATGTTTTACAGTGTAGGAACATCTGCTGTGACGCGTTTGTTGGCCGGTCATGTTTTAACCTCAGATATCATAATTAAATGCATATTTTTACATTTTACATGTTAGTACCACGTACTTGTCAGGTCTTGTTCAAGCTGCCTCAGATCTCGGTTAAGGTCATCAAATTTGACCTGAGCCGCCATGAAGACGTCCTGAGGTTCAGGGAGAGGAAACATGGACTTTTCTGTTCCAGCATTCTGAGGGAATACAAACAAAACATTAGCTTTAACGTTCCTGCTCGCTTAATAACAAACAGCATCTAGCTTAGTAAATCGTCACTTTTAGGTCTCCACCTGGCCTCTGTCAATCGTCATTTTAAAAAAACTTGAAACTTATTTAGTTTGACCATTTTTGACAATTTTCCACCGAAAAACACAAACAAATCCTTAATTTAAAGCAACCTGTACAAATAACTAAAAAAATAGTTTACTTTCCAGCACCTTGTCCACGTTGTGCAGGTAGTACGACACCACATAGTCCACCAGGCTGATCCGGTTGTCCTGAGAGGAAATGTTGGAGTCGCATCAAAAATATAATAAAAAACATTTGTTCTTTATTATATGATGTACCTAATGTAAAGATATGTTAAGTATCTGAGTGTAATCTGAGAAATTATATCTTTTTTGAGCCAACTATTGTCAATCTACCTTATTGTTTATGATTTAATATGAAATATTCAGTGTTTGTATAGATATATCGCAATTATGTTTGTTATTCTGTTAAAACAATTAGAAATGCATGTAAATCACTGCATATCAAATAGGAATAATCATTTTTATTATATAAACGCATATAATTGAATCCAGAAGCCTTTGGTGTAATAAATATATAACAACTGAATTTATTTACAGTTTTGTAAAACAAACTATTATGTTTGTTTTGCTCCCAAGAGATTCTAAATCAAGTAAAAATAGTTGATTTGTATATTATAATAGGCATTCAAAAGACCTAAAAATGGCCTTTTTATGTCTTCTAATACCACCAGCATTAGAAGTTTACAAATAAAGACCGTTTTGTTTCACTGTTCACTGTAAAACATATGAATTGAGTTAAAGCATGCAGAAAAAGAGTCCCTGTTCACGTGCAGATATCAGCGCTCACCCTGCTTTTGACATCTTTCAGTTTCGGGAGGATTTCCAGGCCAAATCCGTCAGCCTGTCCTCTGATCCTGCTGCCTCCGTTCATGTGGTTTCCCAGCGCCAGCACCAGTCCCATCACGTCCCTGACACCGCTGCTCTCCAGCAGAACCTGTAAACCAGTTGCAATCATTTGACTGGGAGCTGATGTTTATTGGAGTTCTCTGTTGAGGTTTTTTTTCTGATGGCCACCTTGCAGACACATGAGACGGAGCTCAGCTTGCGTTTAACTGAGGAAATCCCATCAGTGAAGGTCGACTGGAAGATCATGCAGCAAGCTCTCCCAGGAAAGTCTGGAATCTGAGACAGTTCATACAGGAACCTGGAGAACATTCACAGAAATTCTCTTCTGATCCATTTCATGTCAGCATAGCATGGGGAAAGTTTTTCTGCCATAATCCAAGAGCACATATTTTCAGTCTGAAAGCAGGACTTCATGTCTTTCTTCTCAAAACTTGTCCCTGCTTGGATCAAATCTCTGCTTGAAAAGCTTGCGAATCATTTTGTACTTGCGCTTGAAACAAGATGTATATATATATATATACAAATATATATATAACGACTAACAGCAAACGTATATATATCTGTAAACCTGGATGGATGGATGGATAGATGGCGCAGGTTGATACAATCAATAGTACCCACACAGGCACACCCAATAGAAGGAAACAAATGCACCCAGTAGAACACTTGCATTCTATTAGCTGAGAAGTTGCCAGGCGACGATACTTTTCTGTTCCAGGTGCGAGCAAGCAGAGACGAGGAGAAAGGTTGCGAGAGCACATTGAATATTTCAAAGAGAGCCGACATTTTGAGTACAAGCATTACAGTTTTGAGAAGAAAGGCATGAAATTCTGCTTTCAAACTGAAAATGTTTGCTCTTGGATTATGGCATATTTGATTCAGACCACAAAACGAGTTAATATAAAAACTGACTGCTCAGGTTTGTCCAGCAGTTTAACATCATCTTCCTCAGACGATTCGCAGTGTTTCCTGATCTTCTCCAACTCATCCGGTTGACCTCTCTATCAGCAAAATCACATTTTAAAACACAACTTAGAATATTTGCTTAACATTCATAAAGCTTTGTGTGTAGTACAAACATTTTCATAAAGTGCTTCGATGGCATCCAGGTCCACCACAGAATGATCCACAGTCAGAACAGCTGGAAGATTGAAAAATTACAGAAAAGGTTTAAAAGTGGCAAACAATATATGCGAGATGCACAATAAGTGGTTCATAAAATCCACATTACCCCTTAAAAGTGTTTGTTATTGTTAGCCTATTGACACAGCCTGGTGGAGAACTTCACATATTTTCTCCTACTACTCTCCATTTATAATTATTGTACACATTGATATTGTTTTTCCTTTCATACATACTTTTTTCTTTTCTGCATATTTGCTTTTATTTCCCCATAGAAAAGATTTGGTAGTTAATACTTGCTAAATTAAGTCAGAAAATAAAAATAAATAACACAGCGGATAACATCAAAACTACTCCTATGAAGCCCAAATTTACTCATTCCTCAGGAATGTTTAGATTTAAAGTTGTATTTTAGTTTTATTTTTTTAATCTAAAAATTAAAAGACAAATCATCAAAATATCAATGGAAACGTCAACAATTATGAGATTTTTCAATTGATTATTGAGAAGGGTATGGATACTTTTGACAAACCAGCTTTCAATAAAAGTTCAATAAAGGCAGAGTATTTATTTTTTCTACATTTATACTTACTTAGCATCGTTTTAATGTATTCTCAGCGATACCTCTCTGATTTCCAATAAAAACAAACTTATTGGTTGAATAAAAATAGCTTTTAATCTATTCCTGCTAACGATATGAATAATCTTTACTATAATCTCCACAAATGCAAATAGTATTTAATTCTAGTATTAATTCACATCTACATCATATTCAATGCCTTCAGATTTAAGGTATCTTTTGAAAATAATGTTGCAGTATAAAAATAATTTTTCTTATTGTTCTGATGTAATATTCTAATTTTAAATATAATGATTTCTTTACCTAAAAGAGGAAAACCATCATAATTAACAAAAATAAAGGCTTTCAAACCTTCAAATCTATATGATTTCAGTTTATAAAATTGATATGTAGCCGAGTAAAATCCACCGACCTTGTTGAATATTTTTCATCTCCAAATGGAGGCTGGATATGAGGATGCCCACAGCCTGAGAGCGTTTGCTGTCCAGCAGCTTAACGATCTAAAAACAAACGATTACCATGACAACCTGGCCATCAGAAACCATTAATGAGGCGTTCGTTCATGTTACAGTGTTTCCTTCTACTTGTTAGTGTCATATTTTGCTATTTCACATCATGAATTTAGTTTTAATTGTGTCAATGTTTTAAATGTTTAAAAGAAACATAGTAAGAAGAAATTGGAGTTTTTATTCAGATCATACATTGGAAAAACTTCCAGTTAATAAATTACAATTACTAAAACCTAAATTGACGATGATTTTAGCGAATAAGAACTGAGTGGTTCAGAAATTGGTTCACAAAAGTATTGGCATTGACTCCCTCTAGTGGAGAAACAGTATATCTTCAGTAAAACAGTTTCTGGAAGCTGAGTTATGTTTTATGTTTAAAGGATGCTTCAAACCTTTTTGGCTTTTGCTTTCTTCTCATAGGCCTGAGACAGCGGCTTCCTTTTCTCCATCGTCGTTGTTTTAGCAAAGAGATCCTCAAACTCATTGGCGTTTATGTGTGGTTCCTCTAACATGTTCCACAGCGAGTGGTTACTAAAGATGGAAAAGTAAATCAATCAGTCATGTTAACGGAAGAAATTAGTTTCCCAATATGCATCTATTCTATTTTAAATGTGGTGCACCGGAAAATGTCACATTTATTTTGGTTGTTTTATAAGTTTTACATATTTTTACATACACTTTATTGTATTTTTTCCAAACATGAATGAATTATATTTTGTTTGCATTTTGCATATTAATCTGTCTGCATTAATGCTTTTTTTTGGTTGAGATGGGAGCAATAGCGGCGAAGCGGAACCTTGCTTCCGGGTTCGCTTTAGGATGAACTTCCTGTTTGCTTCAGACGCAATCTAAATGCTAACGACACCGTTTCGGTCATCATTGCTGAACCCTGTTTTAATATTCTTCAAATCAGTAAACGGTGAAAACACACCAAAACTACTTTGTAAGCTGTTTCCCTCTTATTTGTGTGTTTCAGTTTCTGTGCATCTTTCTGCTAACAGATGTAAGTTTATCTGCTGAGGTTTAGATTAGCACCATACTAACCCACGCCTGGGAACTCTTGCGGGGCTAGCTGAACGAAAGACCGTGATGTCTTACTAAATTTGGGTTTTCTGAGTTTTTTTGTTTATTTGAGTAACATTCATTGATTGTTACTTGGTGACTCATAAAGTAGCTCAGAGCCAGAGAGTGTGGTTAACTTTAACGGAAGAGAAACTATTCTTTGTTTATGAAGCGTGAGAATTCTGATGTTAAATTCTATATTTTTTTTGGTCTTATTTTTGATCATTATTATCTGAAATCAATTTACATTTCGATGTTCACACCATTTAATATGCAGTAAAACTTTAAAACAGTTGATTTGTCCTGTTTAATACACTATAGCATGGTTGTCTTCATCTAAGTGAAGGGTTTTAATGTGAAAAGATAATGCGCTGAGGTGCATTATTACTTGTGAGAAAAGGAAATAAGGTTTATAAAACAAAAGTAATGTAAAACATTAATATTGCACAATGTAAATGGTTTGTGGTTAAATAAATGAGACGCGATCTAGATGCTAAAGGCAGCGCTTGGGTCGTCATTGCTGAATAATGTTTTCTTAAGATTGCGCACATTGCTGCTACAGCAGTCCTGACACTTGGGATAAAAGTGGTTAAAAATTAAAAGACAAACTGAATTAAAATAGAATGATTTATTTAAAAAAAACTAAAGATCAGGATGAATATGACTAAATAAAATACTTCAGTTTGAGTGATTCAGGTGTGGATTATTTGTTATGAAGAGTTAAAACTCAGTTTTTCTCAGTCTTGGAAATGTAATAAAGTATAAATATAATTTTTTAAACAAATACGTTACAGTTTATTTTGTTTTGCCTAGACTTGTTTTAGAAAAACATACAGGAAATATTCTGCTGCTTTGACTTTTTTGTATAACAAAATGAAAGTTTAACAAGCTTTTGCTTCCACCGACACTTTTTTTGGGCTACACTTTGTGATCTTGCCATTGTCAAATATTGAATATTCAAAATAAACTTCCAATCAATTTAGTTTTAAATGCTCAAACCTACTTGTCGTCTTGGATCTGGATTCTGGTCCAATAAAGCGGCTTCATGGCTCGGGAAGGTTCCACTGCCCGCTTCCTTGGAGGTTTTTCGGCAATGACGCCCCCTGCTGGTGGAGGAGGTGGCGGGTGAGCGACACCTGGTGGTGGTGGAGGTGGAGGAGGCGGTGGTGGAGGAGGAGACAAACTGTGTTGTTTCTGAGAACTAGGAGGATGACTCTGAGGAAACGTTGAAACCACAGAAGAAGACGACAAAACTTCTCCTGTGGAAACCATGTCTGGATTTTTGGAGGCTCCCATTGGCTGTTGAAGATTCGAGCAGGTTGCCATGGTAACGTCACCATCTTCAGGACTTATGATGAGGTTTTCTCGGTCAGTCTGGATGCTAACATTGCGGAAGGATTTGTCTAACAAGCCATCGTTTGTGGAAACGGCAGCATCTTTGAGCCCATCTGGATGTTGGCTCCAAACCTGCGAGACTTTAGCTTGTAGCTCCTCAAGCATCAACTCCAGGCGAACAACATTGTCTCTGTTTTCATCCCTCAGTTTGCAGAGCTGACGCTCATAATCCTCCTGAAAATAATGTCAGTAAAAGAAGAAAATAGCGTGGTCACTCACTTTGGCAATCAAACGTTTATTTTTTCTTTGACCAAAAGCTGAAAACTTGTTGTGTTGTGGGATGAAAAACTTTGTTGAGCCGAGTGCCCAAACTACTACCTAATTAATTCATTAATTTTTTTTTTAAGGAAATTTTCTTTGAATTTTTTGGCAGAAATTAGAAAATCTGTCAGAAGGGAGAACTGTGTTGCAAAGAGCTGCAATAAGTATTTCTAAAAACAAAAACAATTTAACAACATGGATATTCTCAACTTATTTTCAAATAGTTTTTATTATCTGTGCTAGCAACATAATAAAGTAAAAAAGGCTTAAGTGTAGTCATTACTGCTATTTTAACTTTCACAGACATATTCTTGATCTTATGCTATATTTTTAGTATTCCTTCTGGCAATAATATAATAAGAGAATTTGAGAATTTTTAAAAATGTAGATATTTTTATGTATTTTATACTGACCTGTAGCTTCTCCTGCTCCTGTTTGCATTCTCTTTTCAGCTGCAAGAGAGCGGCCTGGTGCTCTACCAGGAAATAGAACAGCACACAATGAGAAATAAAACTCAACAAGACCTCTCAAAATGTCAACATTTCACTGGAGCCAAAGAAATAATTGGAAAAAACCACAGTAATCATACAAATGTTTCTATAATGTGACCAGATGATTGCGGCAGATGCCTAAAGCTCCAAGAAGAAAGATTTCTCACGGCAAAAAGAAGACCGCTCACTTGCATCTTGAGCAAACATTTTAAGTAAACATTCATCTGCTGATGGATGACTAGAATTACTGAAAGGTAAATTAAAAAGTGTATTTACTGTCGTCTTTCTCACTGTTTGCAGAGATGTGGGTGTGTACAGTGAAGCTCAGTTTTATCATTGCTCAGACATTTCATAAATTCCCTCAAGTGATGAAAAATATGAAACTAATGGAGTAATATACTTCTTTCAACACTTTTGATTTTCTTTGGTTCATTATAACAAATATATACTGGAGGACATTTTTTTTAATGAAGGAAAATGTAAAAGTTTAGTTTTTTATGCTTATAAAATACAACAAATTAATTTAACAGTGTTTAGACCTGCAAAAATCCAAGAGTTTTTGCAGGGCCTCCTACTCTAATTAGATTTAATGGTAAACGTATCTAGACTCGATTCATTGCGAACCAGAACAACATTTGTTATATTTTCAGCTGCTGTGGTTCGTTTTCACACTGAAAAACCTGTTCCTCCCGTCGCCTGTGGTGGCGCTGCACCGGAGCTACTGAAGGAATCGACACAAAACCTCTAAAGAAGTCCAGCGCAACTTCCTTCTTTTAAGGGGGTTTTCGTGGGCTCTAGGGCCCCTTATATGACAGTAGGAGGGTAAACAGAGGGGAGGGGACATGCGGCAAATATCGCCGGGTCCGGGAATCGAACCCGCGACGGCCGCGTCGAGGACTCAAGGCCTCCAAATGTGGGTCGCGCTATACCCTCTCCATACAGCACGCCTTCTTCATGAAATGTAAGCAAATATGGAGCGGCGTCTGATTTTGGCGGTTTCTCAGTTGTTGGTATACATTAAGAGTTTGGACATCGCCTGTTAGCCGCTAACGCTAGCGACGCTCCGGTCGGCGCCATTACTGTGAGTCATTGAGTCACGTCCACAAAACGGTTCTGTTCCAATGCGGGATGAGCGGGAATTTGTCACAAAAATGATCGAGGCGCCTTTATTTCTTACCTGATTCCTATAACTATGGTTTTAATAAAAGCGGAGTAAATTGCTGATGCTTTGAGATGTAAAACATGTTTTCTCCCTATAGACAGTTTGGTTTCTGTCAAATGAATCAGACCTTGTAGACCCACAAAATGAGTCTGTAGACCAAACTCATTTTCGTTTTGGGCCAAATCGAGACCATGAACGCTTTTAAAGGCCCGGATGTGCCAGAATGTATTGATAAAACTTGTTCACAAACTGCTAAAATATCAATGAATTCTTAAAATTAAATATTATTGAACATCTTTTCAGTCCCTCCAGGATTTTGCGATTCCTTTTTGTGGTTAAAAGTGTTATGTGGTGCTGATTTGGAGATATTTGAGCTTATTTATGAGGGTAAACTATGTAGATCATGGACTATCATCGGACATTAATTAAAGCTGAGGCAACTGTTTTGACAGTTTTTGAGAAAAATCTGCAATTAACTTCCTGTTATGTATTAACGCAAAAAAAAGGTAGGGAATTTTCACGATAATTGTCAAAAAACTGGAGGGACTGGTTGATAGAATTTGGCAGTAAACAAATTAAAAACTGCTTAGATTTGATTGATAACATAACATTAAAGCACACTTAGTGTTTAGTCTAGAATTTAGAGGGCCACATAAAGCGCTACAGCGGGCCAGATGTGGCCCACGTGCCTTGAGTTTGACACATGTTCTAGGCAAACAAATTAGTCTGATTAAAGCGGATTATAAACTGATCAGTACCTGCTTCTGTATACTTCAGGCCAACCTTTTCTTCCTTGAGAGGCGGCCACACGGCTTGCAGACGACCAGGAGTTTTTTCCTCTCCTTCTCCTGCTGTAGGCGTCTCCGACTGTAAGTTAACCACAGAGTTATTTTGACTGAAAATATAGCCTCTGCTCCCTGTAGCCATAATCAGAAGCTATGCAAAGTTTTCAAGCATGCATTTATCATTCTGAAATGATCCTGTTTTGCTTTCACTAGGAGATTCTGCATGAAACATAAATCATGCTTTCTTACTTTTTCATCACATGCATTGTTCTTCTCCAGTGTTTTTTTGGAGGTTCTCTCTAAAATTGTTCTTAGCACATCTTTATCGTTTCGCATCTTCTTCCTCACTGCCTCCAGGTCGATCCTCTCTGTCGAGTCTTTCTTCAGAGGTTTTGGTGTAAAAAAGGCTTTGAAGGCATCGAAAGCAGCTTCCGCGCTCGACAGAGGTCTGGTCGGCTCGGCTGGTTTTGTATCTTCTTCTGCTTGAGGTTCTCTCCTCTTACTGTCTGGCCGTTCACCATTTCCATCCAACTGGGTTCTGATTTCATCCTGATGTGGTTCAGTCACCAAATCTTCATCTTTTTTATCACCAGGAGTTTTTTCTTGATTCAGAAGCTGGGAGATCTGGTCCAGAAATCCGTTCTGGGTTTTTGTATCGCTCTGTTTTTCTGTGAAAACTGGACTTTTTGCAAACAGAGGACTCTGTTTGGTTTGGGTGGATGTGCCGTTCTCAGGCCCACCGATTCCCTTGCTCAAGACCCGCAGTCCGCTAAACAGAGTTGGGAGCGCAGCCTTTTTGTCTGTTGGGCATCCTGGAGAGAAAGTAGCTCTAGTCAGAGTTGACCCAATCGGAGGATTAACAGTTTGTTTATTAATATGAAGTGGGACGTCATTTGGGCTGGAAAGGAGATTTGCGGAGGCGTCTTCTTCTTTATATTCAGAATATTTCCTCTTCTCTTTACCTTCAGCATCCTCCAACTCTGGTTCCTGTACTTCAGCAGCATAAATCAAATGTTTCACAATTATCACAGGATGTTTGGTTTGCACTGCAGATTGCACTCGATGGAAACAGACTTCCTGAAAATGTGCACCATTAGTTTCAGTCTCTTTTACATCATCCTCCTTATTGTTTTGGGGACATTTTGGGGAAATAGCTTCATTTATTCCAAATTTGTCCTGTGACAGATCAACGTCCTTGCAGTTATTAACTTTGTCTTCAATTGCAGAGTTAATCTGATTGTTTTTTGGCATCCAACTCTCCAAATTTGAAGCAATTTCAGTGCTTTCGACCCAAGTTTTTTGTTCCTCTAGGATGTACTGTTTCCTTGTTTCTCTTTCTGTAAAAGACACATCACTTTGCAAAGAGTTTGTGAAATAGCGTCCAGAATCATTGAACAGGTCAGAAGCGTCTTCAGACTTCATTTTGTTGTTAACATTTGTCAGTAAATCTGCATTTTCTGCCTCCATTGGGCTACTTAAAGTTCTTGGCTTTTCCATTTGATTCAGTCTGAGATTTCAGAGAGGATTATTAGTCATTTGTTAAATTATTTCATTGTTTCCAGCATGCAACTTTAAATGATTATTAGCAAGGAAACTTCACTTTACTGTTTCAGCCTTATCCTCCTGTCTGGCAAAAGTAAACCAATGAATCCTTTCCACAACTTCCTCCTACAAGTGGAAGCGGCTCTCAGTGATTCAGATGAGCTGCAGAAATCCACAGAAGGAATGGAAAATTTCTCAACTCCTTTTCCATGGCGCTGCTGGTTGGAGTGACTCAGCTCTGCCACATGCCGTTAAAATCCCATCCGAGTCCCGGTTTCAGCCTCTGATCCCTGGCTGGTTTCCTCCTTAGTGCTGCTCCCTACCTGGTGTGGTTGTTTACCTCCTGGACGCCGTCCTGCAGACCGGAGCGCAGACAGATGGTGTCTCCAGCTGAGCCCGTCTCTTACGACACCCTGACATCCTAAAAGGAGCCACGCAGACCAGATGGAGGAGCGCCACACCCACAGCAGGAGGAGGGCAAACAAGACGGCCAAGGATCCCTTGTTAAACATTTGGTATGTAAATACAATGCCAACTGCAGCTGGCTCGGTGTGCAGTGGCCCTATTAAAAGTTTTAAAATTAATTAATTACATCTTGTGTTCTGAATTGAACTGGATATTTAACTTTGCATTAAAGAAATACTAATATTTAATGAGGTTTTACACAAAAAGTTAAGAAAAGTAAAAAAATAATTCAAATAACGCTGCAAATCATAATTATTGTGATTTTAAATGCCAAACAAAACAAAAATAAACATCTTAAACAGTAACAAGATACATAGTATGAACACACAATTTATAAGTACATTTCTTAAATGATCTTGTATTAACCTCGTCTTGTACTGATTAAAAAGTATATAAAATAGTTACAAATGCCAAAATTAAAATAAATGCATTTACAAAAAACTTTTCTAAACATGATTTGATGTAAAAATGTTCCACAAATAATTACAAAAATAATTGGAAACCTGTTAAACATTTGGTATGTAAATGCAAGTCCAACTGCAGCTGGTTGGGTGTGCAATGGTCCGATTAAAAGTTTTAAAATTACATTTTGCATTCTGAATGAAAGTGAATATCTAGCTTTCACTTTACTTTTTTATTCAGTTTCAAGACAAGGTATGAAAATACTAACGTTTAGAAATATTTTGAACAAAAAAGACAAGAAAAGACAAATAAATCAAATAAATGCTAAACAAAAAAAACATCTGCAAGAGTAACAAGATAAATGCACAATATGCATATAATTATTTTTCTTAAATGATCTTATATTCTTCTGATTAAAATAAATAAAATTGTTACAAATGAAACAAAATTAAAACAAATGCATTAAAAAAAAAAAAAATGTATTGCCTTAACATAAAAATTATTCACAAATAATTCCAAAAAGTAATTGTAAATGAATTATTTTTAAATCCTCAGAAATGGATAAAATTATAGTAGGAAAAAAAGTTTTTAAAGTGCTAAAACTTTACACAAGGAGTCAAAGGATTCCCACTTTCTACTCGACTGAAAGAATCTTTAATAAACTGTTTTATTAATATAAAAACATCAACATGAAAATGTAAACTTCTGTTTTCTTATCTAGCTTTTATTTGAATTATTCTTCCATTTCAGGCTCCACCTTTGTTTGCCAGCAGATTAGAGGCAGAGGAGTGATAACGGAGTTAGAGGGTTTTATTACAATGTTTACGTTTCTCTACAAGGAGGCAGCTTTAATGAGCTGAACTTTAGATTACAGATCTAATCTTTTATATTTATGTAAATTCATGCAAGAACGCATGAATATGAGCCTCCATTTCATACAGCATAAGAAAAGTAGTGATGTACTGCAGCATAAAAGCTTTATATAATAACTTAGTGCTGTAGGTTAATATAAGATGTCCACTTTTTTCTTTATTTTGCAGCGATCAGTTTAATTTACCACAATTGCATGAAAATTATCAGATTAAAAATACAATAAAAAGGTAATAGAACACATTTTTATTGAAAATTTTTAAATGATTATCGTCTGTAAAACTAATTTCCAGCAATTACCTTTTCTAGTTATTTCTGAGCATAAATGTCATTATTTCTAACAGATATAATCTAATTTCCAATGCAACCAGTTTTAAAATAGTAATTTATAATACTTGTGTTGCTTTTAGGAACCTAAATGATCGGATTTTGAGAAAATTAACCTGCATAATGTATTTTTTAGCTTTAAATGTGTGTAAAACATGAATATCAGAGCTTCATCTCATCATTTCTGTCTTGAATCTGCACCAGTGGCCCTAATATAATTCCTAAAAGAATGATAAACCTGTCATGTTTCTGCGAAAAGTTTACTTTTTGAGGTATTTTTAAAATTTAAATATTTTGCTTTTTTTATTTCAATTAAATATAAATATTGTCTTCTGAAAGTTGGTGGTAATAAGAATAATAAAAAAAATATTGGCTAAAAAGGGAAGAAAGCCAGGATTTCATTTATAAGCCTGGCGGGCCACCAGACTTTATTTGTGCCCCCACCAGGCTATGCATTGCTTATTTATTTAAATGTTTGCATTTTTAAGACTTTATATTTGGTGTCAAGGTATTAATCTTCCAACCTTTCAGTAACGCATAATTATCAAGTGATATTTTCAAATTTTCTGTCAAGTTTAAACACTTTTTTTAACTCAAAAACACAACAGACCACTGGATGAATGACCACAGAGCGTCCCAACCACCGGGCTCAGCAGGTTTTCTGGGGGAAAGCTGTTTCAATGGTGTTCATAATTTAAATCCAATATCTTGTTTCGACATCTGTTATTGTGGAACTTAGACATTGCTTCACAAACAGAAGTGGGATTCATTCGGTCTGTAAATAAGACCCATCCTCATTGGGCAACAGGCCTGAGGCCCACTGAGGAATCTGCTCAGTTTTTCCTCTGGGGGTCAAATGAGGTTATGAGCAAACACAAATGGCATCCTATGATATAAACTGTAGACATAGATTATTTAATTTTCTTTTTCATTCTGACAATACATCATAAATCAGTGCAGTGCAAATCTTACTTAATGTATTCGGCTCATGTTTCTACATTTTTAGCGCATCAGGAGCTTCATGTCAGAAAATATCAACATGTTTTATCCACGTACAGCTGTGGAAAAAATTAAAGAGTCCACTTAAATTGATAAGTTTCTATGATTTTACTCTTTATTGGTATTTGTTTGAGTAAAATGAACATTGTTTTATTCTATGAACTACAGACAACATGTCTCTGAAATTACAAGCAAAGATTTTGTATTTATTTGCAGAAAATGAGACATGGTCAAAATAACAAAAAAGATGCAAAGTTTTCAGACCTCAAGTACTGCGAAAAGTTCATATTCATTTAGAAACAACAATACTAATGTTTTAGCTCAGGAAGAGTTAAGAAATCAACATTTGGAGGAAAAACCTGCATGTTTTCAACGGGGTTCATTGAATTGGGCTTGCAATTTTTCCCAGAGCAGCATATATATTTGTCTGTTTTCCCAGTTAATCAGACAGTGAAAAATAAGAGAATTTTGTGGTGTAAATACGTAATGTAAAGGTATATTTTTTATCAAATCCTGAGACTAAAGACGATCGTTTGTTGGCTCAGTAGATGTGGGGTGAATGTAGAAGGCATTTTGGTTGTAGGAAATTTATGCATTTCCTACAAGACGTCCACATTTTGAACCTGCAACTTATTTAAATATTTTCTCCTTCCAGAAGTTTTTTTTTTTGAAGTGATAAGTTTATTTGACTCACCGTCAGGTGGGAGAGCTCCTCATCAGGAGCAGTGATGCGCAGGAAGTCGATGTGTTTTGGTCGTGATGGATGAAAGAGAGACCTGCAGCGGGACAGAGACTCCTCCACTTCCTGCTGCCAGATCTCCTCCTGCCGCTGCAGAACTTCGTCTGCAGACAACAAGATGCAAATCGTCTTACATGTGTCATTAATTCAAAGATTTTTCATTGGCTATTTTATTTTTCAGGGGGAAAAGGCACAAATATTGCACGATATTATTTTGAAACTCCAAACTCTTTTTGAACATTACGTTGCTTTCTGTGTTTGCACCAAACCCCAGAATTTGAGGTTAATCAGTGTTAATTTTAGGATTGTAAATTGCAATCAGCTGCGTTTCCATTTACCATGTAATTGTGCAATTTGATATTTTCAAAATAAATTTGCTTAAAACAATTTCAAAGAAACACATTTTAAATATAGTTTTGGTGCTAGCATGAGGTGTGTTTTTTGGCCATATGGAAAAGGGTTTATTTGGCAAAACTGCAATAAAATTACTTTCTTTTTTACGTCAGGTGACCAACAACCCGACGTCGCCTGTAGCACAGACCACGAAAAAGATGACAACAGGAAGTGGCAGGAGTATATTGGCGCAGCATGTTTTTAATGATTTATTGCGTGAAGAAAGTTATTAATGTGCGATTTTAATTGTGTTTCTTATTTAATAGAAACATTGCAATTGTGTTTTTTCAATATTGGCACAATATTGAAAAAACATTTGTAATGGAAACGCAGCTACAGTAAGTAAAAACGTTTCTTTGTTTAAACTGTATTGTTACTGTTTGGGCAAAAATAGTAACTATAGTGAAATAAAATTAGGAGTAGGTTACATTTATTCCACTCCATAAGAGCTCACTGATTAATTTTCATTACGGGTGTCCTTCACCTCATGGGAGCATGCAATTAACTTTACCCTAAACCATCAAAGTGATGCTTGAACCCATTTTTTATGCCCAAACCCAAGCCAATCACTCCTGAGGCATAAAACTTAGACACACTTTAATAGAGATGTCAAACAGTAAGGGGTGATTATTCTCAGACTGCTACACATCCTCTTCAGCGACCCAGAGGAGACTGCTGCAGATAACCAGACTGCTTTAAAGGCAGCATGTTTTAAATCAATGTGTAAATCTGACAGTCAGGGCTCAGCATGGCGCTTCTTTTCCTCTGATGTTCACTCAAGTGCTAAATGTCAAAGTCACGTTGTTTCCCCCACTCTGTACCACCAGGGAAGACTTTTTAAATATTTGGTTTCCTTTATTTGCTTCTTGCCTGTACTCTATTCAGGATGAGTAACATCCTGAATAGTAAAAATCAAAATGGTCAAAAATCCTGCCCACCGTAGCTTTTTACGTAAACGGAACCTGAAGAGTCAAATATATCTATCAAATCTAATCAGTTTTTATCCATTTAGCCAATTTACATAAATCGGTTCCTCCAAATTTTCGCATTAATGCAATTAATTAAACAATTACTGTATAATTGTTTAATTAATTTAACCAGTTAAGTGATGCTACCTAACACCCACCTGCAGGTGGCACTGTTTCTTCTACCTCGCTGCGTCTTCATCTTACATTTTATTTGTTGTCTATAATCGAAGCGCAAATGTAAAGTTTCTTGGAAATCTTTCGAAATTAGTTCCCGTAAATCTGTAATTTTGATTGCAACAAACAAAAAAAAAAAGTGATATTCTAGATGGATTATCAATGTGAAACGATTTTCAGTATTATTTAAAATTTAAGAGAACTTATCGAATGCAAATACCACTATTTGTAAATATTTTAACATTTTAATGGGTTCTTTTAACACATTTTGGCACAAGCAGATATGTGCAACATTTAAAAATAAGATGCATAATGATGCAAAACATAAGTTGAAAGTTTTTGACTTCTAAAATTGCTAAGCAACATTAAACCTAACTTTTTTGTGTTTAAAATTTTAATTTAAAAGTTTATATTTGATATATTTAATGAAGTAAATGTCAAATTTTTTGTTTCACTGTTGTACAAACCATAGATTAACCTTTTAGATTAATATTAATTAATCTTAAATGTGTTAATTTGTAACGTGTTGGAGGCATTTTTACCAGAAGATAACAGATAATCTTCCTTCAGCTGCATAGTTGACCACATTAGCTTCTCATCCTTTTTCGCTCCTCTTGGGTTTGTGGCGACCCTTTTGCAGCTGCTACCCAAAGCATCCAGCGAATCTTTTTCTGAATTGATCCAAGCTTTCTTTTTCTCAGAGTCTTGCCAGTCGGTCACATCGGTCAGGCTTAATGTGAGAGGAGAAGACAGGATGGGGGACAAACTTCCTGAGCTGCTGGATGCAGAGGGGATTGGCGAAACGTCCTCTCTACCTGGTCGACTGTGCGACTGGAAAGGAAAGGCGAAGCGATGAGAATGTGACGTTGGATTCATCTCAGTCGGATTTTCTGGTTTTCCTAAAATTTTAGATACTCTATTCTGATCTTCCAGCCAGTTTGCAACCTGTTGCAAAGTGTCTGAAGATGGCAAATTTCTGCCATCTTCCTCCGGGCTTGTTTCTCTGATCCAGTCTGAGCTGGTCAGACTGACGCGGCGCAGAATCCCCTCCACCTCCCTGATCTTTCCCATCACTCTCTCTGCCGTGGCTACAACTTCAGTTTCCTCTTTCTCGTGTTTCTGGTCTGCAGTTCTACTGCCAGGACTTAACATCTCGTTATCATACTCGGAAAGCTCGGTGTCAGAGTCGGCCTGGTTTGCGGAGAAAACCTCCCACCTCTGGGAACGTCCAGGAGAAGCAGCTGGCAGCTTCACTCTCCAAATCGGCTTCAGCAGCTCAGAGGAGGAAATTCTTATGTGCTTCATTTCTCCTCCTGTTACTCTTCGTCTTCTTTCTGTTGCTTCCTGATCAACTATTTGGCACTTTCTCCATCTTGCCTGGCCTGGCGTCGCTCTGAAGTTATACGCCGACGCCTCTTCTACTCTCCGCCTTCTTTTACTGGGCATTTGGACTCCAGGTGATGTTTGTAAGGCATCCCAGCTCTCTGTGTAGTAATTTGGCTTCAGCTTTGTTGCTTGTTGGTTGCCCATCCTCATAAAGGCCTGGCACTCAGAGCAGGATTTTAGCCAGTAGTCCCCCAATGATTCATCTAAGGCATTTAGGGTTTCTCTGAAGTCTGTGAGGCTGAATTTATCTGCCTGATTGTGCGTTGCTGGTTCAGCTGAACCCTCCTCTTCATGCTGAGAGGTTGGCGTTTGTTGGGTGCATGAATGAGCATCAGAGACGGTAGATGAACCCTGACAGATCTTCTCTTTTAGAAGTTTGTAAAAGCTTAAAGAAGAATAGGTGCTCTCCATGCTGGTGTTTGTAGATGACGATTGTTCGACCTGAAATAAAAAATAAAACATATATTTTTACACACTTTTTTTAGCTGTCAATTTAGTTTCTTGTTACTGCAAAAACACAAAATCTTACCAAGTATGTTTGGTCTAGTTTCAAGTGCAGTTTGTTTCAGTTTCAGTTTATTCCGCGCAGCCAAATATTTTAGGCTGTGTTCACACTGCAACCTGAAGTGACCCAATTCTGACATTTTTGCCTTAATGTGACCTGAATCTAATCTTTCCATGACTGTCTGGACAACAGAGGTTGGATTTATTAGAATGTGACCCAGGACACTTGGAAATTTGATAATATCAGATCTTTTCAAGCGTGACCTGAATCTGAACGTTCAGGTCGTCACCGATACTCGACAAACGTCTCCATTCTGCACCCTGATGGGCACAAGCGTGAGGAAAAACAACAATCATGGTGGACCATAATGAGGATTGAGTTGTTAATATGCTGACTTCGTTTGGATAACGAAATCGTTTAAAATCGTAAGCTACGCTCCACCGTTGGCATCCATGTTTACTTCCGCAAACACTCAGCTTTACTTCTTCTTTTTCTTCTTTATGGCGGTTGGGAAAACACTCTATATGTGACGTTATTCACTCTCTACTGCGCATGAAGGTCACTTTCAGGTCGATTGCAATTCACACTGAACATCACGTACAAGTCGCATTTATATGGAAGTCTGAGCAACCACAAAAAAATAACATGAATCTGAATCAACAAAAAATCGGAATTGGGTCACTTCAGCCTGCAGTGTGAATGTATAGTTCACTTCAACTTAAAGGTAACTTTGCAGTCAGCTTGTTTTAATTCAATTATTTCTTAAAATTGATGAACTAGTACTTGTTCCATTGGCAGATTAATTAACTTACAACAAGACATTTTCCCCATGTTTAAAATCAATTTATCTGCCAATAGAACTAGTACTTTTTCATCAATATTAAAAAAATTATTGACTTAAAACAAGTGTGTATTTCTTGCTGAGAAGTTTATTTTCATTTAGTTTGTCTTATTCCAAGTGTACAAAGATATTTGCACTAGAAACTAGACCAAAAATACTTAGTAAGATTTTGTTTTTGCAATGCAAGAGTAAAAAGTTGCAAAGCTCCCAGTATTGGTTGTCCAGGTTCTTATTAAATCAAACTGCATAATACTAATGTAGTTACCCTGAATCATCAGTTTACAAAGCAGGTTCTCCCCAACTTATTTACAAAATAATGTAAAGAATAATAGCATAACTTTGGACTTACCTTCAGCCAAATAGCATCCCTACTTGCAGAAGCAGGTCACTCCTTTGTTGTACCTGCTGTGATGCTCAGGTGACTGAGGACGTGTGTCCACCTGTTGGGAAGCTTTCGGCCAATCACCAACTCAGGATGTAAACTCAAACATCTCCCATTGGTTCGCCTCCCAAAGCTTGCTGGAAGCTAATCCACCCAGAGGGGAGAAAAGAAACAGACGGAGGGGATTTGCTCTAATTAGTGTAATCTTCTGGACTTCAATCAGTGCCTTAGTTATAAGTCGGTCAATGTCTATTCTACCAGAAGCCATAAAGTTAATCTTGCAGAATTGTTGCTTTTCAGGTGCAAACTTTAAGAAAAGGATGTCTGATAACGGTTTGGCTGTAAGTCACATCTGTTTGGCTGAAGTTCACTGACCATTGGCTCTATTAAGGTCAGCTGTGCACCATGCTGTGCTGCACGGAAAGCTAATCTGACCACAGACCAGCTGCCTCAGCGCGATCGCTGTCATTTAAACCAAACAAACAACTGCTCATGTGTCCTAATCCAAGACCAGAACTTCAGAGTGTGCTGGAGGAGAAGATGGAGGATTTGGATGAAAAGAAATGCTAAAAAACACTTTAGAAATGTTAAAGTTTTCATAAATCTATCACTTGGATCAATTTGGACAAAAGTAACTGTAGATAACTTTTGTCCAAATATTAACTGAAAATATAAACATAACTTTTTGCTTCATGTTTTGTGCAGCAAAAATAAAAATGAAGCTGTAAGGATATAGATTAATTCTGCTTTCATAAAAATACCCAACAGGATCATAAGATCATGTTTATTTTTACCTTAAATGCGCCGCGCGGCCACTAGGTGGCAGTCATGTATAGACAGAAACATGATTTGACGGCAGTTTCCTTCCCCAGAGTCACCTGACCAATGACTGGCGCCTGCACTGAGGACAATAAATAATATATTTTCATGTTTTATTTAATTTTATGTTGGCAGAATCTTTTAGATACAGCCATAAAAAAATGCTAAAATTCAAAGTTAACCAAGATACATCTCTGGCGACCATTATTTCACTACAAATTGTAAATAAAAACATTATTTTTGTACAATTTATTGGGCTGGATATACACGGCTTACCCAAAACAGAAATATTCTAATCTTTAAACAGTAATTCAAATGTTTAACAAACAGAATTTCTTAACAGTAAAAGTATAAAGTTTAATTTTGACATATAAATCGGCTGATATATTCTTAGAAACGCATTAGTTTGTGGTGGAGCAACATTGTCATTTGTTATGGAATAGTTTTAAAAAAAATAAAATGTTCATTTTTAAAATCTTTTTAACTTTAGATATAATTTAGGGATTTAGTTTTCAGACTGAAATTTATTACGTATTTATTTCATAATCATTTGGAAACGTTTCTTAATTCTTTATAGATTTTTGTTTGCAACAGGGAAATATAAACATAAATATTCTGTAAAACAATACACAAGGCATTTGAAGAGAACAGGATGAGTTCACACATAAATTCAAAATAAAAACTGTAAATTATGTTTTATTTTTCATTTTGATTTATATTCTTGAAATATTTTTACAGCTTTTTTGCAAACCAGTCAGAGGAATGAGTATGGGATAAGGACAACAAAAACTGACATAATGAAAATGTTTTTTCTCGTCCTTAAACGTGTCTTATCAAGAAATTTATATATTTTGTTTTGTCTTTTTCTACAAGCGTTCACAACAGGAATGTCTGTAGGGTTGAATAGATCCTAATCCAAGGAAAGTGGCCACAATCAGATTTTACTAATGCAGCAAAATAACAGATTTATGTGTAACTGAATGTAGATCCAACATACAGGAAAAAAAAGTATGTTATATCTCAGTAAATCTTCAAAGGATTTGTGTCCTTTTCAGAATCAGAGTGACATGTTTGATCATATCAATTTATTTAAATATTTGACTACATCTGAGCAGCAGGAAGTAATCAGTTAGTTGTTTGCATTCTTCATGGTGGTACTTCCAGCTCTGCAGCCACCAGAAACAACCTAAATATTTATTAAATGTGAATGTAACACTCCTTTTAGATGAATTACTGCAGCAATGGATGCATAGTAGCTGCTGATAATTCAAGAAAACTGATTTCTAAAGCAGATTTAATGTTGAATCATCTTCCTCTTAACAAATACTTAGCAGATTCTCTGTGGGGTTTCATTGAGCACGGTTAATAACAGAACTATTACCGGTAATAAATAAAATATTACGGTCATAAAAACAGGCATTGTTGCTTCTGGAAGTGTTAACTTGTCAACAAAGGTAAAAATGAAAAGCTCTACAGTTAATTGCTTCACAGTTGCAGTGACTTTCAGCTTGATATGGACAGACAGTATTATCTGCTTTTTTCCTTCCACTTAACTCAATTAATGTAATGGTGTTCTCTAAAACTCCAACTTTTGGGGGTTTATTCGTCCTCTAGATGCTATCAGTGACTTTCTGCTGGACAACCAGATAAGCAGTTGTTCTCACGAGTGTTTAAGCTAATCAGGAGTAAGCAGAGTTCCCAAAAGTTGTACTCTATTAAGACTCCTTAAAGAAATTACCCAAGTAAAAGTAAAACAAAAAAAGTATCTGATGCAATATGTACAAATGATGTAATCAGACAGACAAAAAAACGTAAAGTTATGCTGAAATTCTAGTATTTTAAAGACAAAATGAAAAGAAAAATACATGATTCACCCAACTCTTTTACAAATCATAGAAGACTATGAAACTAAAGCAAACAGAACCGGGTGAAGTACTTCCGGTGCCAAGTGGCCGGTAGAAAATATTAGAAAAACAAAGCTTGTGAACAAACAGGAAGTCTCACTTCAACATAAAGTGTGTCTGTAGTGATACTTTATAAAACTGTTAGTAATGTAAAAATGAAACTACTCCTGGAAGTACATTTGATCAACAACCGGATGTTGCTACTGGCGGAAGCTACGAACAAGACGACAAGAAGTGGTGAACAAACTTGACCACGCGAGATTTTAATTGCGACTCTTATTTAGCAGGAATATTGACAAAGTTTAGCGCGCACTTGTAATGGAATTACCGATATGAACGTTTTTAATTAATTGCACCTGCAAACCCTCCATTCATAACTTCACCCGCTGCTGCTACTCAACAAAATGCGTCATTGTCTGATAAAAAAGCTGCAAACATTTAATCACAGCAACCACCACCACCAGCAGCAGCAGCAGCATCACGTTCCCTCTGTAAGGCGTCCACACCGCGCACTGCTCCGCACTGCTGCTGGCTGCAGCGAGGAAGAGGAGGGGTGTGAGGTTCGTGGAGGAGCGTGGGGTTGTAAAAGGAGAGGAGGGGGGCTCGCTCGGGCTGCCCTATATGGCTGTGGATGAGCTCTATGCTAATATCGCCTTGAAAGGCTCAGCTTGCGTTTCTGCCGGCAGTCAGCGGTGGCTTCCAGTCTGAGGAGGCTCCTTCACAGCCATGGCTGAGGGCGGAGAAGGGGAGGATGAGATCCAGTTCTTGAGAACTGTAAGTAAAAAAAAAATGATAATAATAAAAAAAGAGGGAGATCAAGCAGAGTCCCATCAACACTACAAACCATCCAAAGTGTATTTACGCGGAAGTTACTGAATTGCAACGTCAGTGTCGCTGGTGCGTCTGCACAATTGATGAGTGGAAGTTGCCGCAGGTCGCACGCTGCACGGCGCACCTGTCGGCAGCGCTCATCATTTGGGGGCGATCCAATCCGCAGGTGCAAGGGCGAAATAATTAACCTGAATGGCGTTAAAATCCACGACCAGGTGGATCGAGTAGGATGTCAGGTTCATCCCCGCTGCTTTGACTTTTTATGGGCGCATTCACCTCCTGGGGGAGAAGAGTTTCAGACCCAAGTTGTCCTTACACGCAAACCGCCCTCCGCGGTGACTATTTTAGTTGTTTGGCGCAGATTGATTACAGTGTCCCTCTCTCTGTGCGGTATTGCAAATGATATGACAGCTTGTGTGTTGGTGTGGTGGGAACAGATATATTGGTTCCCTGACAGAGCACATATTATTCTCTCCTGCTTCATAAAACGTTATTATTTTGGTGCTGCATGATATTGTCAGATAGTCTTGATATTTAGTTGGAAATCAAGTGCATTTTGTCCAGTTTTAATATCTCTGATCCAACGTGTGCACTCGTTTGCTTTTTGGTTTGTTAAAATGATACAAATGTACAAATGTTCACATTATTGAATTCAAAAAACTATATTAATAATTACAAGCGTCAGAAACACCAAAAGTGAGAAAAACGATGGAACTGAACAGGTCTAGGATGTTGTAGATGATTTTTCTAAACTGTTCAATCAGTTTGAAAATAAAAGTGATTGACTTTCTTCATACCTAAAAATACATGCATTTTTAGTCATTTGGAGACTTTGTTTTGCATACAAGTCATAAAAATGCCAAACTTTAAAGTATTTTTGGTATTTGGGAAATAAAACTGAGCTTAGATAAATGGTTGTTGTTACCAGGAAGTAAAATAATTAAATAAATTTTCTTTCTGAAGTAGCTAAGATTAGCTAAGATGCTAACTACCTTAGTCCGATATTGATTGTTACTGTGAAAGGGCCAATATTATGATTGGAAAATATCCTGGCCATATCAGTTGTTGTTCCCAAAATTTGTGGTTTATTTTTGCTTGAACACAAAATAAGTTTCACTCTTTGTTCAACTCAGGGTTTTTTTGTGCTCTTTTGCAGTTGTACCAATTTTCTTGATGTACTTTGTCACTCAAGTGGTTGATTTACATTTGGTGATGTTGCTTGGAAATAGCATTTGAAGGCATTGATGGTTTTTGTTTTGAATGTTTTAGATTTTTTTAGAGATTCAGTGTTGTGGCGTCAAACATTGGACCTGCCTGGTGAACACTGACAGCTTCCCAGTGTTGAAACAACCAATCATCAAATTGGTGATAAGAAACAGTAAAATTCAGATATTTTACTGGATCATTTTTGTGTTGGTATGAAGCATTAAGATATTCAGATTTAAGCCAATAACATGATGTGATCTCTAGCTAAGCCAGGGTTCCATTACTTCCTCATATTCTGTTATATGAGCATTGTAACTCATATTTGCTAATACTGTATATACATCTCAAAGAGGTGTTACTGTGACAAAATTGATATAAGTTCTATATATATGCTATACTATGCAGATGCTTTGTCTGCGCTGATGAAGATTCACTGACATCTACATGCTAAGTGGCTCTGTGTGGTGGGATAGTTGAGACTCTTCCTTTATTTCTGATTAATTCAGCTAATAGTTATTCCCACACAGACTTTGAGAAGTGAACTAGATTTTAGAGATGATCTGATGTTAAATCAGACCAAAACGTTCATGAATTTGGGGTTATTTACATAAATGCCTCTATCATGAGAGAGATATATATATATTTTGTTTTGGTGAATATTTTTAACTTTTCAAATTCAGAACTGGACATACATTTCCTGAGCATTTCATGGAATGACCATTTAACAGAATGTCTTGGGTTACACCAAGTTGTAGTTCTTAGAATAGTTTGTGGAAACTTTGGTCGATTCCTTCTTGAAACTGAATGCTAGATAATATCTTGAGAGGTCGTTTCATTGTTTTTTGTGAAGTGCATAAATCCCCTTGGCAGCGAAACTTCACAGTTCGGATGATGCTCTCAGTTTTACAAATTTTCCCCTTTTCCTTTCCAATCTAACAACCAAAACTGACATTTTATAAGGAAGCACCGTTTGAGGTGTTTCCATTTGTGCCTCTTTTGGCTCCAGACATTTGGTGCTGCATTGTGAGCAACAACATATACTTCATTTGTGTGACTTATGAATAGGAATGCGCGGTATATACGATAGAGATTTGGCCTATGATAGAGAGATGTCGTAAACTGGCTAACTGCGGTAATGCTTGTTGCATTAAATGTGTAATTATTTACCGAATGTTTTTGGCAAGAATCATGAAGACTGATTCATGTTTATGACTGGTGTTATGTCATGTTTATGACAGTTTCACGTTAGCTTTATGCACACCCCTTCAAATAAAGTGTTACCGAAAGTTTTGGACAATTTTTGAGAAAAATCTGCAATAAACTCCCAATTATGTATTAGTTGTGAAAAGTGTGGGGATTTGTTGGTTTCCATGATAATTCTCAAGAAACTGGAGGGACTGATTGATATAATTTGGCCGTAAACAGATAAAAACTGTATTTATTTGATTGATAACAATATTTAAGTTCACTTAGTGTTTATTCTAGAGTCTAGAGGGCCACATAAAAAGGTTCAGCGGTCCAGATTTGGCCCACGCGCCTCGAGTTTAACACATGTGCTGTAAGCAGCCTGCAGGCCGGGCTGAGCTGTCGGAAGCAGATTGGGACCTTGTTCTTAACAGCTCCTACTATTTGTGATGCCAGTGATATGCTGACCCACGCCTCTCAGATTCTACTGTCACTGGCATCCTGCTTATCTGATGACAACAGCGATTTGAGAGCAGCGGAGTCAGAGGGGGAGGGCGGTCTTTCCCGGAGCTTCTTAGAGCTGAGAGAAATGGGATTTTACAGGAAACCTTAAAAGAAGAATGCTCTAGAAACCAACTCATCAGCTTGTTATTGCTTTGTTTACAGCTGTAGAGACAATTTCACTCGGTTTTACTAGATAAAAACAAGGTTGAATTTGCAAATTGTTTTTTTTTTTGACTAAATTTCTAAATAACTGATGCTAAGATAATGCTGCTAAATTTGTCATCTGAGTTGTTTATCAGAACTATCTGTATTTTGTCAATCTTTTATCTTCGACAACAATAAATAAGCAAAGATGAGAATCGAGTCTGAACTGATCCAGATCTTGACCCAGATCCAGACTGAAACCCAAACGTCTAACTTGGGTCAAGCCACTGCTCTTCTTTTGAGTAATACCGTCAACCACCAGAGGAACAAACAAACATAACTTTCACCACCGTCTAATCTAAGCCAGTTTGCACACAGGCTTGTTTCTTTTTGGAGGATTTAAAAGATCAAACATAACGCAGTTTAATTACTGACGCTTTTGGCATCAAGATAATTGATGCCAAAAGCGTCAAAACTGAGAAAACAGTTCAGAAAAAATATAAAAATGCATTTCAACTAGTGAAATATTTATCATCTTTTTTGTATTCTGCAAAAGTCACACGCCAGAAAAACCTGACTCATGTTCTCTTACTCAGCCAAGTTGAGTTTATTTTGTAACAATACATAAGAAGACTGAAAGTCCTTTTTGCCTGTAGCAGGACAGGTGAGTTGCACCTTTTCTCAAACGCAGGTGATTGACGCTCGTATGGCAGCAGCAGCAGTTTCTCTGCTGGGCTTATTTGGAGTTTATGTTGTTCTGGAAGCCTGGTGCATACCAAGCCGGAGACTCTGGGGGTTTAAATTTAGCCTTTTTTAAGACGATGCTTCCCAAGCACATACAGCTCTGCTGGCCTGGCACTAAACCACACCAAGGGGAACTGCATTAGCAATGACAGCACAAGACTCGAAACACTTAAACACCATTTTTATGGGGATGAAGTAGCATTTAAACATAACCACTGAGTTATATACGAAATTTCCTGGAGCTTAGTGTGTCTGGTAATAGGCAGGTTTAAAAAGTTGACAGATGTTTGGGGGATTTTAAATCAAAAGTGATAGTTGTAGTCAGGTTTAAATGCTTTTCAGCTTATAAAATGCTCCTTATAATAAAATCCGTTGTAGGAAAATGAACACTAACCCATTGACTTATCCAAATTATACCTACTGCATTCCTTTAAAAGCTTGAAACTAACTGAGTATTTCAGGATTGAGGTATGGCTTCAAGAGATTATTTTATTCTGCATGATTTATGGAAATAAACAAAATTAATAGAAAATGAGTTGGATTATAACTTGCTTAAATTATAGTGCAGTGTTTTTAATCATTATCTGATTCAAAAATCATTTAATAATCCAGTTCATGGCATAATTTCCTGGAAATGTGTTGCATTCCAACAAGTTGTCAATAGAAGACCAAACCCACAGCATCACAGATCCTCTACCATGTTTACCAATAAACATTTGTAGTTTTTTCTACTTTATGCCACAGCCACTTGGGATGTTTGTAGCTAAAAATAACTAATTTAAATTAATCTGATACAAATTGTTCCAGTTAAGGTTCCAAGGTCAGAAAAGTTCTTCTTTTTCCCAGCACGCCTCCCAAACAACCAGTTCATATGTAAATAACTGGCATCTGCACTGCAAAAACACAACATTTAACCAAGTATTGGTTCTGTTCACTGTAAATAAGACAAAACTAACTAAAAAGTACATTTTTCAGCAAGAAAGAGGAGCTTGTTTTTAGTCAGTTATTCCTTTATTTTGGTGGAAAAAGTACAAGTTCCACTGGCACTGTTACCTAGCAACGCCAGCCAAGCTTGGCTGTTGCCTAGCAACCATTAGGCATGTAGATATGGATACATTTATGCAAGTAACTATATTCCTTTGGCGTTTTTCTGAAGTTATAAAGATTGATAAATATTAAGAGTTGCAAAGAGGGACGTGTCTCTGTCATACATTAGTAAAAAACCTTCTGATCACTTTTTAAAAGTAAAATATATTTTATAACACGTGTGTCAAACTCAAGGTCTGCGGGCCAAATCTGGCCCGCCGTAGATTTTTATGTGGCAGTCTGGACTCTAGACTAAACACGAAGTCAGCTTAAATATTATGTTATTAATCAAATTAATGCAGTTTTTATCCTTTTACTGCCACATTATATTAATCAGTCCCTCCAGTTCCTAGAGAATTATCAATCAACAAATTCAACTAAAAACTGGGATTTTTCTCAAAAATGGTCAAAACCTTTCTTAGAGCTGCCTCAGCTTTAATTAATGTCAGATTATAGTCCACGATCTAAACAGCGAGGAATAAAAAGTCGGATTTATCGTCATTAATGTCGCAAAAATGTCCAAATTAGAACCACAAACCCTGATTTTTATTGCAAAAAATCACAAAATCCTGGAGGAACTGAAAATATATTCAATAATATTTAATTCTAAGGATTCATTGATATTTTAACAGTTTGTGAACAGGTTTTATCAATACATTCTGACACAACCGGCCCTTTTAATAAATTTAAATTTTAATAAATCATAAATTTAAAGAGCATTTATGATCTGGATTTGGCCCAAAATGAATTTGACACCCCTGCTGTCTAATAAACATTAGAAAATCTTATTATTTTTGACAGATTATTTTATCTGGAAGTGTGGAAAGACACTCTTAGATATAAGAAAGAATCTTGAATGGACAGGAGACTTTTTCAAAAGAGTGGGGGGAAAAAAAAAAGAGAAACATCCTGTGTGACTCACTGCATCATTATTCCAGTACGCTGCATTTCCTTCGTGTCACTCGCTGATGTCCTTGCAAAGTTTGCCTCTCTTGTCCTAAACCATCAGGCGAAGCTCTCCCAGCTGGACCCAAATGAAATGTGAAGGATTTCCTCTGTATTGATTTAGCAGGCCTGGCTGGCAGAGGACCGGTGTGTGCTCTCAGTCATCTGTAATGAAGGACAGGGCGGCGGCTGCCGGCGCCATCATTCACAGAAACACACGATTTAACTCTCGCTGGGTTCAACGCAACAACTTTTAATTTAATTTGTAAATGAAATGTCAGAGGCGTAATGGAGGAGATCCCATTAATTGATCGTTTAAATTATGCAGGACTGGATGGAGTTGTGTTAGCTTAGCATTTCCCTGCAGGAAAAGGGGTGACTTAAGTTTGCATCATGGGATATTTGGATTTCAGTGATGTAACTCCCTACCTATAAAACATGAGGGAGGTATGACGACATTTTTCTCTTTTCAGTTTCCATTTAAATGCTGCAGGAAGAGCTAATTAGTGACAACATGACCTTGTATGACACGCTTAGCGCCTCCAATATGACACACTGTTTAAATTATTGACTGTAAACTTGTTATGTTTTGTATTTTTACAGTTATTAAACATAAATGTGGCAGGTAACAAGAAAGTGAGTGGGTGGGCTTCCTTCAGTAATCAATAGAGAGTAAAAATAAATGCAACTGTTGGGTTTCTTTTGGTTGATTTTCATTATTTTATTGGAAAACTTTGAGTTGTTAGTGATTTTTCATACATTTGTATAATCTACTGAAATTAATCGGCAGGATCTTCAGAGAACTTACAGCTTTGTCAGAACTGAATAGATTTTTATTAGTCTTTATTTTTTTCTTCCTGCTTTTGTATTGCTTCGTTGGGTTGAAGAGGGGCTGTGTGGAGTAGTTATGAACAGTCAGTATGCTACCTGCAATCGTTTAAAAACCAGAAGCCCTGTAGTACTTTTGACATCCACTCATGAGTTAGCAGATGCTGCTTTCGTGTTTCAGTTCAAATATTTAGTCACATGTTGAGTTTTTGGTCAATAGTCTCAATGCGCTGCTTCAAAATGGGCTAATTTGGTTAAAAAAGCTGTTTTAACTGGTAATTATGTTTTCTTGTCTCTCAAATATCCAAAAATGCTGCAACACTCATCAAGTTTCATCTCTGTTTTTATATGACTTATTGATAATTTGGGTTCCATGTGTTTCATTGCAGTTTTCTACAGATGAACAAAAATAAAGTTATTCCCCTGTTTCCGACCTTGCAGAAATATTTACTGGTTACTGTTTCAGCTCTGTGCATCTATACTGGGATGCTAGCTGCTTGCTACAAACACATACTTGTAAGATTAACGATATAGTACATGAGTTTTTCCAGCCATGCACTTGAAAACAGTCGGAATTTTTGCAAAATGGCTGACTAGGTTAGCCTTGACTCCAATATAAATCATTTATAAACACTTTGAGGCAGACGACACTTAAATTCGGATCAGTAAATTACTATTTCAGATGGAATTAAAGTTAGTTTAACTCAAATGAGTATTACCTTTTTTTTTCTCCAAACCATAAATTAACAATTTGTTTCTTTGTGTGAGTAAGATATTGACTGCTAATAAATAATAAATACAACAACACATGAAATGGTACAAGCAGGATACTTTAAGTTGTGGTGAACTGTGTTAGAGAGTAACTCAGCTCAGTTTTTCAAATGCTCTGACTTAGCTGCTACAGAATATGCAAGGTATAAATATAAATATAATGTTTCCTTCATGAAACATTCGATCCTTTAAGTCTTTTTGGGATTTCAAAAGGCACAAAGTAGTTTCTGTTAGATGTCAGTATCCAGCTATGGGAGCTGCTACAGAATATGCTGTAATTTAGATGAGACATCTTGATGAGACATCTTGTTCTCCTGGATAAACCCATAAATCTTTTAGCTTTTTCGCTTACAGTTTTATTGCAAACCCTTCAGAAGCATTACATTTTATCCTGCGTCTTTTTTTAATTTACTAAGTTACTATTAAGGCAGGTGTGTCAAACTCATTTTGGGCCAAATCCAGGTCATAAATGCTCTTAAAGGGCCGGTTGTGCCAGAATGTATTGATAAAACCTGTTCACAAACTGTTATATCAACAAATCCTTAAAATTAAATATTATTATTGAACATTTTTTCAGTCCATCCAGGATTTGGTAATTTTTTGCAATAAAAATCAAAGTGTTTGTGGTTCTAATTTGGAAATATTTTATCTTATTTAATCTGACATCTGTTAAGACTGAGAAACTGTTTTGTACAAGTAAGAAAGTTTTTGACAATTTTTGAGAAATTTGTTGATTTTGTGTGAATTTCCACGATAATTCTCCAGAAACTGGAGGGACTGATTGATATAATTTGGCAGTTAAAAGATAAAAACTTGTTTACAAAGACTTTAGGATTCATTTTATTTGTTGTTTTGCTTATTCATTTTTCATTTCTAATGTATTCCAGTTCCATTGTTAAATGTTTGTTAGAATTTAAAGTTTGCTGATCTTTCAGAATGTGTTCCTGCATTATTATTTTGCCATTACCATTATATATCGCAGTTATATCACAATCACTGCTGGAGCAATTTATCGACCAGCAAAATTTGTTTAGTCTAGAATCTAGAGGGCCACATAAAGAGCTGCGGCGGGCCGGATCTGGCCCACGGGCCTTGAGTTTGACACATGCGTACTAAGTGATGTATTTTCTGAGGAGGTAATTGTGTAGCGCATCAAGTTTGAAACACAAACAGCGCTAACGGTTAGCTGTTTGACTCTACGGCGGTCGACGTCTTAACTTCTCCCGATCTCGGCTCTTTTTCGCCCCTCACACATAAGCAACTCGTTGAGCCGCTTTATTTCTGCAGCCTGAGGTGATGAACGGCGAAACAGAAACTCACTCAATTGTTTCTTTCTGGTTAGCTGGATGAGTTGCTGCTGCATGCGTGGAGGCTTTCATTATTTAGAGGCAATATGCATGCAAAGTAAGCCCAGAAAATCCAATTATTTAGGAGGACACCACACAGGAGGCAGCCTGACAGCAGAATATAATTTATGTTTTCTAACATGTAGCCTAATATGTAATGCATTATTCATTTTCACCTGTGCATTTATGCACTTATACATACACCTACACAAATAATTTATGCTTATGTGTTTGTGCATAAAGGATGACTCTGGATGCATCCATCCATTAGTTGCCCAAGGTATAATAGATAAGCAGAGCAGAGAAAAATGGCTCTGTTGGCATACTGTATGAAAATGTGATGTGTGATTTAAAAATGACATAAAACTCTGCTGCACAAGTACTGATATAAAGGAAAGTGTTGGTTAAAGCTGGAGATCAGTTTTAAATAAAATTTTTAATATAAATAGGTTAGCAGAAGTGAGTTGTTTGTAGAAGGAGCTACAAATTAGTTTTTGAATCGTTTAATTTTACTTGTATTTTTAGCCTATTTTAACATTGTATTCATTGATCATCTAATTTAAATATAAAACAGCTTTAATATGACACAAGATTTGCTTAAATCTCACATATTGCCATTTATAAAACTTTTCCTTTTCATTTCAATATTAATTTCCCTGTTTAAAGTTTAGAAATATGTAAGGAAAATGTCTAAAAAAGTGAAAACAATCGAAAAGTCGTTGAGAATATGACAATGTTAAATGCAGAAAACAAACCAGCAGCTAATAAAAAATGAAGAAATAAGACATTTAAAAGTCTCTTGGCCCGTTGTGACAAAATTCATAATTCAGAAAACTGAAATCCTTGCAGAAAGCGCATAATATAATATGCTCCAATTCTGACCTGCAGTGTTACGCTGACCCCTTTTTTTTTCCGAACAAATGTGGCCCCAAATATGTTTTTGTTTTTCTGAAATGTGCAGTGGTTGTGTAAAACACAGCAGCAATGAATGGAAGCAGCTGAAAGTCTCGTTTTTCTACACATAGTCTGTTAATCTGTTTTACCTGACATGATACTGCACTGCATTGATGTAAAAAACTAAACATCTATGATGAGAGATTTGTTTACAGTTGCTAATTTTCAACATATAATTTGACCCTAAAATTCCATGTCACCCCGGCTATAACGGGAAAATACTGGCTTTCAATCTATTTTGCAGCTGAAGCAAAAATATTTTCAAATGTTGGAGGAACATTTGAAAAGACAGACTAAATAATGCTATCTGTTTCCTAAATGATGTTTTAATTGTTTCTCAATCCTGGAGCACAAAGTGTTTAGCAAAAGCTCACTTTATCTTTTTTGTTTGTGTTGCCAATGATATGATTCATATATGGAAAGTCTTTTCAGTAAAGAACAGTTGTGCTGATTCTTACTCATTTGGGTCCCAGAGAGACTCCACAAAGCCAATTTTTGTGGGAAAATTTATTTTGAAATCATTTATCTGCTTTGTAAACACTGTGGGGATTTATTTCTGTTTTACTTTATTTATTTCTTTATTTTTTTTACTGTGAAGACTTGTTTGATTTTCTGGATCTCAAAGATAAAGAAGTTTGCTTTTCACTGCGGTCAGGTTTGGTTTTTGTGGATTGATTTTGGTCAGAGCGCCATGATACTTTGTCAATAAGTGCTAATCTTTTCGAAAAACATAATTTGTTTTACACAAGTTAGCAAAAAATAGAGAGAATTGACTAAACCTTGCAGTAAAAAAATAAATCAGACTTTTTCTTGTTGAAATAATTGTCAAATATTTGCATTTTCTTTTGTAGTTTTATTTTTACTAACTTGATATTTTCTTTCACTACAGTGAACTCAGAAAACAGTTTTTGTGTGGCCTGATTTTCTTCACTTTCTTCCATTTATTGATGTTTTAAAGCAGCAGCAGACTGAAGCAGGATGACAGCGCTGCCGATTAACATTATTCTGTTAGAAATGACAACTTAGCGTTTTCTCTGAACCTTTTCTGAACATTTTACTGAGAGAATACTTTATTAGCCATTTCAGGGAACTGTAAGGGAATACAGATTTATTGTAAGAAACAAAATAAGCTGAAAGAAAAGGTCACATCTTTAACCAGTTATCATTTTCTGCTAATAAATACAAAATTTTTGCATGTAAATTCAGAGACATGTAGTCAGTAGCTCATAGAAAAAAAGAATAAAAAGTTGATTTCACTCAAACATAAACCTATAAAGAGTGAAATAAGAGAAACTGATCATTTTAAGTGGTTTCTTAATTTTTTTCAGAGCTATATGTTTAGTGTTTTGCAGCCACTAAAAGATTTTTCTTTCAAGATCTACGTATCCATCTTTCCATCCACCATGGAGATATTTTTTCACCAAGATGTGAAATTTACATTTGAGATTTTCTAGAAATAAACAATGAAATATCTGAGCTCCAAAAATTGAAAATATGCTTAAAAAAAACCTGATATTTTTAGATGAATCTCAGAAATATTCTAGAAAGAAAAAGTTAATTTCTGAGCTCCAAATGTTGAAAATATGAAGTTTTCTAGGAAAAAGAACAAAATATATGCCTGTAAAAACTAAAATCAGAGAAACTAAACTTTTTAAATGGTCTCTTAATTTTGTATGTTTAGTCTTTTGTGACAATTTGACTTTTGAAATGCTAGGAAAGGTTTCACATTCCTTTAACTTGTACTCAGAAATGTTCAATACCCGCAAGAAGACAGACTGATTTATATCAAGGGTCTGCAGCTGCAGAGCTGCAAGTGGCTTTTTGAATAAAATAACAAGGAACCATTTCATGTATTTAAGTAAAAATACAAAACAAATGCAGGTAGTAGCAGTTTTTTAGTATTTTATGGTTTAATTGGATTGAATTCACAAAACAGAATGAGACTAAAAATACTGGTAGTATTTTATAATATAAATTTTTCTTGTCATTATGTTGAACAACAATAAATTACAACAAATTTCCTACTGTAGGAATATGTAAGTTGTTTGTTTTAGTTAGCTGAACTGAAAGCAAAAGTGGCTTTTGGGATTGTAAAGCTTGCAGCCGCAGCTCACAGGGCATTCATGTTTTAGAGCGGCCTAGTCAAATCCAAATCCAATTGACACTCTGAAAATTGATGTTCACAGATTCTCTCCGTTCAGTCTGACTGAGTTTCAACTCAAAATGTCAAACAATTTAACAATAATGTAGCAGTAATGTGTTATTTTTTAAGTATAATTTGTTTAAATATTAATTTTTTCAAACCTCTGTTGATTTTTTTTGTTTGGGGTTTTAATGAGGTTTTTGGTCCACTGTGATAAGGCATTTTGTAAAATCACAGAGGTGAGGTTGTGTTGAAAATATTACCAAAAAAGGCAAGATAAATAGTTTTTAAGGTGAAAATATAAGAATAAATTCAAAATTAGACCCCAGACCTTACAGGGTTAACAATACTGTCAATAACATGTTATTTTTAAGTTTAATCAGTATAAATATAAATTTTTTCCAACCTAAGTTGATTTTTCTCCTCAAGCAGAAGCAGTCCTTTCGATGGCAAAATTTGCAGCTCTAATGCAGATTATCAGGCTCTTGTTTTCACACATCTACACAGTATCTGCTTCTCTCTTAATGTTGTTAGCAAAGCTTCACTAAAAACACCCAGCTCAGGCCGTATACTTAGCACCCCGCCTGACATTTATGAGAAACACGACTCCCGTCAAGCCAGACCAGTTTAAACAGACTACACTCGAAGACGGTGTGAACAAGGAGACAGATTTTCTGGAATTCCTCTAATTAATTTGGATTTCAAACCGTCTTCTGGCTTTCAAAAAAAACAACAACAAAAAAACTCAGCAAGCGTTGCTCTCTCAAGTATATCGAGAAGCAAGTGCGTCAAACTAGCAGCAACAGATTCAACTTTTCTCAAGTTCACATTGGTGGCAGCAGCGGGTCAATTGTAGGAGTTTATTTGGCATGCAGGAGCATCGGGAGAAATCTCGGGTTTCGTTCGGTGGATGTATCAGGTCTCACACACACACACACACACCTGCTGCTGTCACACACACGCCGGTTATCGAGCACAAAGACGAACAGGAAGAGCAAACAGGATGAGAAATACTTGCGGTTTATTCTGGAGGGTCAACACACCCAAAAGCGCAAAGAGAAACCAAACGGTTGCGAAAGAAACCAGCATATTTTCCTGTTCTCGCTGTGTTATAACACTGATATTGATGCAGACATGTTGGAGACGGGTGGGAGAGGCTAGGGTCAAGTTTCCCCCTCTGCACACATCCACCCAACCCTCACTTGCCTCCTCCTACCAGAGCCCTATACATAGTAATGAAGCTGCTTCTTATCTGTCTAGCTGTCTAGCAGATGGTCACTCTGCTGTCGCAAAGATCGCTTTGCCTCAGCGTCTCCAGATTCTCTGGCTGGGAACCAAGTCAGGAGTGCAGAGGCAGAAACTGTCTCAAAATGTCAGCCACACATGGCCTTTTCATTAGAACCTGAACCTTTTTTTATTGGTGATAAGATCCGTGAAAAATCTGTCAAATATGATTCTATTTATTGGCCACTATGTCGGTCATTTCTGCTTACTCGTCCTCTTTCCATCTAGACAGCTTTCGGTTTAAATATAAACACAATTTAAAAAGTTTCTAGTTTTTTTGTCTCGTAAATGTTGCAAGATAAAACTTAGTTGAATCTGAAGTTAGCATCCAAAGCCATTTAAGTTTAAGTCAAAGTAAAACGTTTGGAGTCAGACTGAACTCTTCTGCTTGAAGTTTATATTATAAATGTGCGCAAAACTTTGTCGATATTCTGCCAATGCTAAAAAAAACAACACAATTTCGCAATTACTGTGTTTCTATTAAATAAGCAATGCAATTGAAGTCACGTGTGAATGAGCTGGTTATTAAGAAATTAGTGCAGAGATATGTATAAAAATGCTAGCACTCATGCTAGCGTAAAAACCATTGGTCAAAAACATGTTTTTCAAAATTATCATGTTTTCGTTAAGAAAATTTATTTTAGTAACTCAAATTTGTGCAATTTTATGGACAATGGGAACACAGGTAGATAAACTGATCATTTTCTTTGTCCCACAAGCCAGCGGTGTCAAACTCATTTTTGTTTTGGGTCAAATCCAGATCATGAATGCTCTTAAAGGGCCGGTTGTACCAGAATGTATTGATAAAACCTGATCACAAACTCTTCACGTATCAACAAATCCTTAAAATTACATATTATTATTGAACATCTTTTCAGTCCCTCCAGGATTTTCTGATTCTTTTTGCTATAAAAGTCAAAGTGTTTGGAAATTTTTGCGATATTTGAGCTTATTGATGACGGTAAATGTGACTTTTTATTTCTCGCTGTAAAGATCATGGGCTATAATCTGACATCAATTAGAGCTGAGGCAGTTTGACAATTTTTGAGAAAAATCTGCTGTAAACTACCAGTTTTTAGCTCCATTTTTTGATTTTGTGTGAATTTCCACAATAATTCCAAAGAAACTGGTCTAGAATCTAAAGGGCCACATAAAAAGCTATGACGGGCCGGATTTGGCCCACGAGCCTCAAGTTTGACACCTGTGGATCAGACGGTATACGGAAGCCACAGAAATGCTGGCTACCAAGTTTTGTTGTGGTTGAAAAGAAACAACTTTATAATTTATTTAAACATAAGTTACGTTTGATTTTTCTGTTGGAGCTTTAAGATTTAGTTGTAACATTTTAATTCAGCTGGACTCAACCGCTGCTGTTTTACAGGAACATGCAGAACTATGTTCTAATCAGGTGGAAAATGCCAAAAGGGCAAATAAACAATTCAGACTTGCAATTTTCTCTGCTTCTGATATTGAAGTTTGAGCTGCTCAGCGACCTCTGACCTCAGGCGGGGTTCATTTTGTGCCAATATTTTCTCTGAACCCCAGGATTCACTGTCTCTCTGTTTTGCTCCGATATGTAGAGGTGAACAGCTTTTGTTGACAAAATCAAATACTTCAGAAACAAAGTTTTCCTGCTGTTGCTGAGCTTCTGGATAAATCACTAGAGAGTTATACTGGGTTTTTTTTGTTTTTAAATGTTGCTATCTCTGACAGTAGAAGATATGAAAGAAGTTTTGTTTTGTTGAACAGCAGTTTTTACAAAAAATGTACAAACAAAAAGGATTGGGGATCTACAAAAATTTAAGCTAAATTGTCAAGAGGAACAAAAATGATTTATGGTTTTTATACTCAAAACGTTTGTCAGTCATTACTTTGCCAAACTCAAGGCCCGTGGGCCAAATCTGGTCCGCCGTAGCGTTTCATGTGGCCCTCTAGATTCTAGACTAAATACTAAGTGAGCTTAAATATTATGTTATCAATCAAATCAATGCAGTTTTTATCTGTTTACTACCAAATTATATCAGTCTCCAGTTTCTTGAGAATTACTATGGAAATTCACACAAAATCCACTAAAAACTGGGAGTTTTTAGTTCAATTAGTTGTGCAGATTTTTCTCATAAATTGTCAAAAACTTTCTTACTTGTACTAAACAGCTGCTTCAGGCTTAAATGATGTCAGATTACAGTCCATAATCTCCACAGGGAGTTATAGAAGTCACATTTACTGTCATAAATAAGCAGAAATATTTTCAGATTAGAACCACAAACTGAAAAGATGTTCGATAATCTTTAATTTTAAGGATTCATTGATTTTTTAACAGTTTGTGAACAGGTTTTATCAATATATTCTGGCACAACCGGCCCTTTAAGAGCATTCAAGATCTGGATTTGGAAATGAATCAAATGAAAATGAACTTCAAAGTTTTATCACTTCTGGTTTTGCATGAATAAATACTGAAAATTTACCTTAATTTTTTGCTAAATAGTTTCAGATGTCATGAAGAGTGTCTGTGAAACTTAATCTTCAAATCTTGCCACAGATTCTCAATTGGATTTAGATCTAGACTTTGATTAGGCCATGATATTGCACAAATATACTTTGAGCTAAAACTGTTGTGTCGAACTCCAATGAAAAAGTTAAAGTTTTATAGATACTTTAAAATCATGTTCTATTATGTGGGGTGTTCAAAGTGTGGCTCGGGGGCCATTTGGAGGTCTTGAACTGATTTGTTTTGGGCCCCAACTGCAGTTCAAGAATGATACAGATTTGTTGATCAAACTTTTTTGTTTTTAATCAGGGTGAAATTCTTACTCACATAATTTTTTTAAGTACAACATAAAGTATTTGTCTTTTTCAAGAAAAGCACGTATATTCAGAGAATTTTTTAAATCAGCTTTTATTTGATTTCTTCAGCTTGGCAATCAATTTGGAAGAAAGTGGCCCAAAAAACAAAATCATTACTTGCTTGATTTTATTTTTACTTTTTCCCAGCGCTTTTAACTTTAAGTTTGTACACCCCTGATCTAAGTCCTACTTCTGATCTGTACAGGATGTTTCAATCTATATGTTCAAATTTAGTAAATTTGATTGAAAATAGGATTTGCAATTACCTTCTCAGTTGAGTTTGAAAAACAAACAGCAAATATTTAAACATAAAAACAAGCGAGAAAGAAAACTGCAGTAGTTGGAGGGTTTTCAGATGAACAATGTGACATTTTATTCTGTAACTTTAAAACTATTTAAAAGCCAAACGCCCTGTCTCATGTCTTTATATGTAAAAACCTGGAGCTGGTTCACATGCAGGCATAAAGATAGTTTGTTGAGAAATGATGCCAGAGCCTGCTGGGTCATAAGGCCTCCAGAATGTCAAGCAGCCAAATAGAAAGAGATTTATTTACTTGATTTTAATGAAGTGTGAAGCCTTTGGTCACTCAGCTGACTGGATTAAGTTTCTGCATCCTGAAACAACAAACCGGTTCTGCACACTTTTTGCCTTCCCTCTTGTAATCTTTAGATTTTCTATATCAAACCAAAATCTAATTTTCTACTTTTACAACCGGTCAGCTGCTTTTTAAAACATTTTCAGGAGCCGTTTTTGTCTGAATCTGTTGAATTAAAAACGCTGTGGAGAAGGTGGAACCATGGCAACCCTTGACTGAGATTAGTGTGGGATGTAAGTTGGCTGGAGACACGCACACGCACACATGAACAAAATCAATAAGTGTGTGTTGGTTGCTTAGTAGAGCCTGACCCGCTGCAGCCCGACAGAAACAGATGTTCAATTGTTGGCTGGACTGATGGAGTCGAGGCTTTTTTCTTCCCCTCCTGGTCTTAGAAATAATATTCTGTTATTGATTAACATAGCTATACGTCTTTCCCACTGGTGCATTTGTTGCTATGAATGTAATTAAAGATTTGTGGTTCTCACCCACAAATAATGCAAATCAAAGGAGTTTTGTTTCCAATAATTGTCTCTTTTTTTCTTCTCACCACAAATTAGTAAACAAGATGGTGGACTAGGGCTGTTATAGGCAGAGAAAAGGAGGAGAAAATCACTTAAAAAGTCCCAAATTTTTGACTTTTGAAAGTCAGAAATTTCAAAATTTTTCTAGAAAATGTTTAACATTAATCTCCAAATTTCCAAGTTTCTTTAAGCAAATTTTCAAGTTTTGAAACTCAGAAATTAGCAAGTTTTCTAGAATTTTTTTTTAGATATGAAAATATGAAAATTTCCATGTTGTTTCTAGCAAATTTTCAAGTTTGAAAGTCAGAAATGTCCAAGTCTTTACCAGAACATTTTGCTTCGTTTTGAAAGTCAGTCATTTCTAGGTCTTTTCAAAAAAAAATTCGGAGATTAATCTAAAAATTTCCAAGGTTTTTCTGGCAAATGTTTGAATTTTGAAGGTTTTTTCTGAAACCTGCATTTACTACGACTCAGTAAATGCAACGGCAGAGAAGGGTAACTGTACATGGAAAAAATGGAGGAGAAAATCACTTAAAAAGTCCGAAATCTTTGACTTTTGAAAGTCAGGAATTTACAAGTTTTTCTAGAAAATTTCTGAGATTAACCTACACATTTCCAAGTTGTTTCTAGCAAATTTTAAAGTTTTGAAGGATTTTTTTTAAACCTTCACTGTCGTTGCAGACAGAAAGAAAGGAGAAGAAAATTGTTTAAAAAGTTGAAACTTTTTTACTTTTGAAACTCAGAAGTTTCCAAGTCTTTTCTATAAAATTTGAGAGATTAATCTTAAAATCTTCAAAGTGTTTTGCTGGAAACGTACTCCTCCATTTTTTATGTTTTCTATAAAAAAATAAAAAATGTTATTTTATTTTTTTATGTCGTTGTACATTAAACGCCAGATGAAGTAGTTGTCATACTTTTCTAACTTCTCGGTCAGGGAGGCATGTTGTTTATCTCCGTTCGGTCGCTATCGGAACATTATTGGCATTAACACTCCTGTCTCTCCCTGGCAGGACGATGAGGTGGTGCTCCAGAGCGTGGCCACCATCCAGAAGGAGCATCGCAAGTTCTGCCTGGCCGCGGAGGGACTCGGAAACCGCCTGTGTTACTTGGAACCCACCTCTGAAGCCAAGGTGGGAACGGCGAACAGCTTTGTGTAAACTTAGATGATTTTATAGAGAAATGTCAGCAATAGAAGCTGATTCAGCTGGAGAAAACGTGTGAGAATCCTGTTTTATTGCAATAGTAGAGTTTGACTTTGAAAAATTCAACACAGAATCTGAGAACGTCAGTTGTCTTCAATGCAGTTTCACAAAGTTGGTATTTAAATGTGACAGTATGGAGCTAAATTTGGGCCATAAAGTTTGTTCTAAAGTAAAGTAAAAGAAAAAAAAGGTTATGTCACTAATTATTACAGTAATAATGTCATGCCATAATGCAAGTTATAGGGGTTTTCTTTCCAGTAATTGACTCTTTTTTCTTCTGGCGTATTAGGGCCATCACAGAAAGACAAAAAAGGAGAAAATTGCTTATAAAGTTGAAAATTTTTGACTTTTGAAACTCAAAAATTTTCAAATTTTTTCTAGAACATTTGTGAGATTAATTTGAAAATATCCTAGTTGTTTCTGGATTTTTGAGTTTTTAAAGTGAGAAATTAAGTCAAGTGTGAGATTAATCTCAAAATTTCTGAATGTTTTGGCAGGAATTTACTCCCACTTTTTATTGTTTTTCTATCTACAATGACCCAAACACGTCGTCGTACGTTAAATGCAAGATGACGAAGTTGTCATACTTTTCTAAATTCTTGATTTCTATCTGAACATTATCAGCACGAACACTCTTATCTCTCACCAATAATTAAATCTAAAACCTTTACCATAACTCAGTAAATATTAAAGCAAAAACAACAAAGAACAAAATGAAAAATCACTTTGAACCCCCTCCCCCAAAAGGTTACTCATCTTCTTTCAAGTTTAAAACCTTTTTTCCTTTTTTTAATCAAACTTTTAGCACCAATTTAGCTCCATAAAAATCCCTCTGAGGAGATCTTTGCGTCGCATTTCTATGACGACATGTTTACTGTCCAGCAGGAATCTGTGCACACAGTCTTTACATGTCCGGGTGATAATCTCATGATCGTAAAACTCTCCGTCGCCAACACGCTCTTTACGAGCTGTGTGCACTCTGACACATTCGGCAGGATTTAGAGGCGCCACAAAACAAAAGGAGCTCTAAGTGGGTTTTGAATTTATTTTGTAAATTGATTTAGAAGCCTGAAGCTTCTTTGACCTTTGGGTTTTTCTGTTTTTGTTTTTTGTGCTACATGTGCGTCTTTTGGACAGAAAAATGCTTAGATATTGCCAGAGAAATGTTACTAGTATATTGCTTTATGTTATTTTGAAAGGCATAAATTCCCAAAATACACAATCTGGCCAGATTTAATGCTATTCGCTGCAACGAAAGTATGCAAAGTTGAAATGAATTAAACTAACTATGTTGAAGCTTGTGGATTTAAATTGGATCTCCAAAAGATTAAAATGACTTTCTGCAGAGATTTAGTTTTCTTTTAATTATTATGTTTTATTTTGAAAGTAAATCTGTCTGTGTGTCACTTCCTGGCTGTCCTGCTTGTTCAGTTTAATTGTTTACACTTGTGTCTAGTTACTGTTTAGCTTCCCTCCTATCAGTTTGTCAGATTTCCTGATCTGTTTTTTCTCCCAGCTTCTAGTGAGTCATTTATGTTTACTGGATTTTACTTTCTTTATTTATTTTCATGTATTTTTTAAAAAAAATTGAACTTCTCACAGCACAACTTAGGTTGCTATTTTTGGGTTGCTATTGCACCGTTTTTAAAATCTGACCTGCATGAAGACTTTGCATAGAAGGGAAATATTTACCAATATTTAACTTTAAAATTCACATCTGTTCTGCAGTACTTTTATACCAAAATATCTCAGATAACTGGATATGTTAATACAGACTGTTTTGCATTTTCAAGCTTAGTTTTAGTGATTTGGAAGTGCTGTAACTACATTCATCACTCAACGTTTATTTTAAGCTCTTTCTTTGTCATATTCTCAAAGTTTATTAATCTGTTTCTCTAATTTCTGAGCTCATAAATCTATAAATACCACCACACTTGCCTTTTATTAAAGGGTCTGAATAGAAAAGTTTTTCTCCTTTCTCTCAGTTAAACTTCCAGACACTCGTTTCCCTCTGAGTTTCTTTATCATCATGTTTTAATGATTCCCTCCTTCATACAGCTGTGTGACTAGTTTGACCTTTTGAACTGATGGAGCTTTTTTGATGTTAATTTCCTTTAATGATACAAATGTAAGGGAAGAAAAACATCAAGAACGTGCAGACCAGGGTGACTGGGATAGGGTGATATGGTTATAGACAGTCAGATTGATAATATGACGTCTTTATCTAGTTCAGGTGTGTCAAACTCATTTTGGTTTCGGGCCAAATCAGGATCCTGAATGCTCTTAAAGGGCCGGTTGTGCCAGAATGTATTCATAAAACCTGTTCACAAACTGTTAAAATATCAATGAATCTTTAAAATTAAACATTATTGGACATCTTTTCAGTCCCTCTAGGATTTTGTGATTTTTTTTTTTTTTTTTTTTGGAATGAAAAATTAAAATGTTTGCGCTACTAATTTGGAAATATTTGCATTTATTTATGACTTTAAATTCGATTTTTTTATTACTCACTGTAAAGATCATGGACTATAATCTGACATCAATTAAAGCTGAGGCAGCTGTTTAGTACAAGTAAGAAAATCTTTGACAATTTTTGAGAAAAATTTGCAATAAACTCCCAGTTATTAGCTGATTTGTTGATTTTGTGTGAATTTACATAATAATTTTCAAGAAACTGGAGGGACAGATGGATATAATTTGGCAGTAAACAGATAAAACCGCATTGATTTGATTGATAACGTAATATTTAAACACACAAAGTGTTTAGTCTAGAATCTAGAGGGCCATATAAAAAGCTGTGGTGGGCCGGATTTGGCCCACGGGCCTCGAGTTTGGCACATTTGATCTAGAACTAGATCTACTGTCTTGTACGTTTTGTGAACATTTTAGAAGAAATGTTGTTATAAAAGCACAAATATGACAAAGTGCATTATAGACATTTTTTTAAAGATTTTTTTTGTTGGAAATGCAGCAGATTAAGCACCAAATAACCAAAAAAACTAAAATTTGCATTTGTTCTGATGTTTCGTTCACAGCAAGTAGGAAATCTGAGTTAATTAATGCAGCAGAAAAACCTGGATTGTTCAGATATTTGTGAATTAAATATTATTGTTTTGTATTGTTTTAATCATAGAGTCTAAAGAAATCTGATTGCATTGCTTATTTTATACCTTTTTAAATTGATCTTGTTTACAGAATAAATAATTTATACTGTGGTAAAATGTCATTGCATTTTGACCAGTATAATCTGTTATTATTTATTTATTTTTATGCTTTAATAAATCACCAAACCCTGTTTGTTGATAATAAATTTCGTAGCTTTTAACCAGATTTTAGTTTTTGTTATTCACAGACGATGTTTTCTATCTAGGTCACTCCGTGCATATCAGACACCACCCGCATAAATTTTGAATTCTAAATCATAAAAGTGTTTCTAAAATAGTTTTACTCTAAAGTATTGGGTCTCAGGTTTAACCAAGCATTTTTACATCGGATAGAGGAGAAAGGCGAGAAGCTGCTGTTTTCCTTCTGCGGCCCCAAACGTAACAAAAGAAGAAATTCAAGAAACATAAAACTGTTACCTTTGGTTTCTACTTAACCGTGGAGCCATGATGCGTTTTTCATTACTCATGTAATGAATGTGTGATTTGATTTGCCCTCCGTTTGCCTTTCTGCCCCTCTGTCCTGCAGTATGTTCCTCCAGACATGTGCATTTGTAACTTTGTGCTGGAGCAGTCGCTGTCGGTCCGCGCCCTGCAGGAGATGCTGGCTAACACTGGAGCGAGCAGCGAAGGAGTGAGTACGATCTTCAAACCTCTGCTTTATGCGCAGCATTCAGTGACCTTTAACCTTGCCACATTTTCTCCTGGTACAACCACAAATTGAAATAAAAGTAAAGTGGTGTAATTATTGCAAAGTTTAGGGAAAATAATGCATTGTTTTCCAGCAGAATTACGTAAAGTTCTGAAAAGTGTGGTGTGCACATGTTTTCAGCCAAATTTACCATACCACTCCTAATTAGAATATAGTGCTGCCCAGTAGCGCCTGCAGCTGAACAGGTGTATGCACTGAGCACACCTTGAGATTTTCCTTTAAGTAGTTATGAGATTTTTTATTATCTAACCTCTTTACGATCAACAAAACTGTGGAGAAAAAAGGACTTTTGTGTGAAAACGTCTAGTACGTAGCGGACATCTGTGTGAGTCACACTTAGGTGACAATAACACCTAAGTGTTATTAGTCACCTTTAGCTAGCTTCACTATACAGTGAAGCTAGCTAAAAATGAATAAGCAGACTTTGACTCGGCTTTGCTTTCCTGTCTCTTTTATTACACATGATACCTGTTGGAGATGTAGTTGTGCTCTTGTGGGTCGGGCGCAGTGATAGTATTGTGCATACCCTCCGATAATAACCTGGAGGCGCTGTCAATTGCCTTCAAACGTTTCCTAATTAGTAATTAGAATTGTGGTTCTAAATAGAGGAAAACTAACAGTTCATATTATTTTGCAGCTTTTGGGTGCAATGGAATGGTTTAAATCACAGCATATTCATGTTTTCGAATGGCCTAGTCTAAGCGCAGGCCTTTCCAAACTGAATGAACTTTAGCTATTTTTGCTATTTTGAGTTGTACCCAAAAAATATTCACCAAAGTAACTGCAGCAAATGTTATCTCTGGCAAGTTTGGGCTTTTGGAGGACAAATGTGCACACCACACTGTTCAGTTTTTTATGCGTCAGAATGTCTAAAAAATATTTATATTTTTCCCTTTGTGCCACTTTCAATATTAAATTTGTTATGGTATGAAAACTTTTGCCAATAAATCTATCAGAAATGAGTTTTTTCTTCTTCACAGGCCAAATTGAGTTAAATCATCTGTTTTTCTTATCGTTTTTACAGAAATTTTACTAAAAGCATTCAAAAATAAATTCTTTCAGGCAGAGAAAATAAAGTTGTGGAAGAGCAGAGGTACTGATTCTGCAAAAACAACCTTTGCCGAACGTGTCAGCGATATTTTGAGTCTTTCAAATCAGGGCCAAGTTCTGCCTTGATTCCTGTCCAAAAACAATCTTTTAAAATGCTGTCACACATTAGTGAATTTATATTTCAAGTGCCAGAAAATGAAGATTCAGCACGGATTTTAGAAGTCATTTTATTATGCGAGTTAGGTATACCAATATATTCAACGGGACAAAAATGTTTATGTTCAGCATCAAACGTCCAAACTTTTTCTGAGTGTTGCACTTATAAAGTTTTTTTTTTTTTTTCAAAAATATTTTTAATATATGATAATTTTCAATACTTAATTGTATTTAAATCGTTCTTTTATTTGTTACAGAGGTGAAATTTACTTAGTCCTTAAACCTGCACATGACATTATGTGTAATGTGCTCTAAAGATTTGAATCAAATGGAAAGGATAATTAAAAATTCAATAACAATGCAAATTTTTACGAGTTCACTGAAATAATCAGCAAACAGGAAATACTGTTTGCCAAATTTCTCAAATAACTCCTTAGAAATTACGTTTTTGGTGCTTAAATACAGTTTTCTGCCTGTCAGAATGAATTATATTTGATGTCTTACATTAAATCTGCTAAAGAAATTGGAACAAAATGTTTTCAATTAGGTTTTTTATAAAATGCAAATGTAAAAAAAATCTGTGACATCATAAGATGCTTTAAAAGAAGAATGAATAAAACATTTCTTGGTCCAAATTCAGTTCAACTCAGTCCAATAACGTAGATTCAGATTGTATCTTTAATGCTTTTTGATAAGGTATTAATTAGGGACGTTTATGTGATTTTCTTTTGGGAATCCTTCAACATAAGCAAGCATGTGGCTACAGTGGAGTGAAACCAATCTCTCTTATCAGCCAACTTCCAAAGAAAACCTTTCAAAGATATTTAAAAAGCCTGAAGACTATGGGGAAATTTTCCTGCCATAATCCAAGAGCACATATTTTCAGTCTGAAAGCAGGATTTCATGTCTTTTTCTTTTAAAACTTTAAATACTTGTGCTTACATTTTCAGTTTGAAAGCAGGATTTCATGTCTTTCTTCTCAAAACTTGAAACTTGAAAAACTTGCTTGTACTCCAAACTTCTGCTCTCTTTCAAATATTCATTCTTCTGTCTCAAACCTTTCTCCTCATGTTCAAAACTCGTTTCTGCTTGGATCAAATCTCCGCTTGCAAACCTCACTGCTCGCCTGTGAAACATTTTCTGCTCACCTGGAACAAAGAAGTACAGTCGCCTGGCAACCTCTCAGCCAATAGAATGCAAGTGTTCTACTGGGTGCGTTTGTTTCCTTGGTAGTGGGCGTACCTGTGTGGCTACTATCGATTGTAGCTATATTGTTATATAGATCAAAAATGTGTGCTCTCTAATTATGGCAGAAAATTAGAAGACAATCTGTTCATGAGTAAAAAAAGCCTGAAATAAAAAATAAAAAAAAAAACTAAAAATTTTGAACAATGCTGTCCCTCTAGTTTACATTTTTTGCATAAAATATTAAACATTTTGAATACTTATCATTCAGCGGATGAGAACCTGACTTTGTGTGCCTGTAGTCAACATATTATCAACATTATTTAAGGCTTCTCAAAGTATTTTGAAAGGTTTTGATGAATTAAAATTCAAAACAAATGAGGGAAATATTTTTTTGGGTTCACTGTTGCACCCTCTGCATCCTTGGTTTCTCTCAGCTCTGCCTGAGCCCACTCAGCTTGTTCAGGTAATCTTGGTTCCTGTAGATTCTCTGCTCTTCCCACAGAAGTGTGATTGAAAACAATGAGCTTCCTACTGTTAAATATGTTGTGTGAAACCTCTGTCTGCTGAAGTCAGTAATACATTGCACCTTTTGTATAATGCCAAACAGTTCTATAAAAATATTGATATTATCTGATTAATTAGTCGCTGCTTTACTGTTTTAGATTAAATAAGTTTGCTTTGATTATACAGATGAATAGACTGCTTTATTTTCACAACCACAAATATTTCCAATCAGCCAAATTGCTCTTTCTTGTAGATGAAATGACAGGATAATATGCTACTTTGCACAGAAACAAGTGGGGAAGGGGGAAGATCATATACAGCTCTGAAAAAAAAATGAAGAGACCACTTAAAATGATCAGACTCTCTGATTTTACTTTTTATAGGTATATGTTTGAGTAAAATAAATATTGTTCTTTTATTCTATGAACTACTGACAACATGTCTCTGAACCTATTAATTTTAAAAAAAATTTAAATAAAAGTTTAAATAGAAAATTAATGATTGAAATGAAGGCTGAAATTATGAGATGGGAATTAGTTTGGTAATCTCTTTCTTTTAAATTTAAAAACAAAGAGAAAACAATGCTTACTTCCTATATGAGCTGATATTATTTGGAATAAGTTGCTTGGTATTGCTTGAAGAAAAAAAAAAGAAATCACATTTCCTAGTGGATACACGTGGTCTGATTCAATTTATGAAGCAATCCCCCCAAACAACCCCAAATTGTTATTGGATATTTTAACGAGACCACTGGTATTCTAGGAATAAATTGGCTAAATCGGCAAACGTTGTTGTGAAACACAGATGTGGAAAGTACAGCTCTGTAATTGGGTACAAAAACAACCCTGCAATATTTTCACACACAAAAAAAAAGAAAAGAAAAGAAAAGAAAAGTTGCAGGCTGTTCTGGGTTACAGTAACCACATTTGTCGTTTCATGCACAACATCGCCCTCTGGCACAGACAGTTCTTTAAGTATCTTATTTTGTACAGCGCTTCGCCGGGGAGTTAGGCCTGCATTGTTATTAGTCTGGGTAGCAGATTTGTTTTGTGCTCCACAGTGCAACATTGTTGGCTGGCCTTGTTTGGCAAGACAACATGATGTTGGCTGGGATACAAACGCTCTGATAGCAAGGCTAATAAGTCACCTCCCCCAGTTTCCTCTGTAAGGCCTCATTTCTACCCTTTTGTTGCTCAGACTGGTGTAATCGACTGCCGTACATCCCAGTAACACATTGTTCTCACTTGTATTTGTTTGTTACTAGAAAGCCGACCATGACAAATGGGTAGGTTCATCAGTTTGTTCATCCATCATGTGCATGACCGACCGCTAATTCAAGGGGCCAAACTTCAGGCACGTTCACTCAATGTGATGCTTATTTCTCGACTGTCATAGCTCCATTTGTTAAAGGGAAATCATCCAATCAATGGGGATGTGACAAAATTTGCATTGGAGTGTTGAATACACTCAACAAAAAAACATTCAGCCCACATTCTGGAAACTTTTAAAAGCCAATGAAATTCGAAATATGGCAATCTTGAAATATATGCACTTGTTCTGTTTACATGAGTGAATGTGTGGCCTGACCCCTTGAGTGTGCAAATGTCCAAGCATTTAAAATTGAAGGTTTGTTTCTTATTCATAATAGCTTTTTTTTTTTCTTCTTAATTTTAGCTGCATTTTTAACAGAAGATTGTGGATATGTAGTCAGACAAAAACTGTAAATGTAATTAAACAGTCTTCAAAATTGTCAGAGGCATCAGTTTTCTGTCTGTGAGTGTTGCTCTGTTTTCTCTGAGTTTGATCTTTTAGCTAAAAATCTAAAACATTGACAAGGGGAAATGTTCTGAAATCAATTCTGAATTCATGGATTGAAAACATTATTTATGTAGTCAAGTTTCTAATTGTTCTAATTTTCAGAAAGCATTTTAACAGATAACAGTAAGAACTAAACGTAACATGAACGGTATGAAAAAGGATTTAACGAATTATGTAGGAAAGAAATGTATTTGGTGTAGTTGAGGAAGCAATTCAGGAATATTTCACTTAGTAATCCTGGAAATTAGGAAGCAATTGAATAAGGATCGGAGAGATTAGGAAAATAAAACCAACAGAATATTAGAACCGCACTAAAAAATAATAAAAAAAAGAATAAAGTCAATATTTTGAGAATAAAGTAAAATTTTTTATTTTTTTTTATTTTACTGATATGTTTTTATTCTTAGCATGTTCCCAATAGTCGTACTGGAAGGAACTGAGCAAGAAATTTAATAAAGGAGGAAAGAAGGGAATTAATATCCTGAATGTACATTTTGTGGGGCAATAAAGGCTGAGAAAAGAATTGAATAAATACCTGCAAACTTCATCAATGAAACGATGAAGTAAAGAATGATTGATGTTGTTGAAAAGGGAATTGAGCAAAGAAGAAATGGGAATGAAATAAGAAAATTAAAGACAGATTGCGTAAGGGAAGCAGTTGAGGAAATACTTGAGGAAAGGAGGAATTGAAGAGAAATTAGATGCCGTTTATATGAGGAGCTTGGAAGAAAATAGCAAAGTGTTAGAAACTTCTCAGGAGCTCCACTGGTTTAATTTTGTTCCTGTCCACCTGCTGCTAGAGGTTAATTAAAAAGGTAGGTGCTCCTGTTTGTGTTTGGTGATGACAGAAAACCCACTTTGTTTCTTCTTGCATAACCTTCCTCCACGTTTCCTCAGGTGTCTGGCAACTGGATATCGTACTTATTCTTGTTCATCACAAGAATGAGTTGTCTGAAGGCCTGAACACAGCAAGAACAGAGAAATTTGCTCTCAGAGACACAAGAACTAAATCACACGTGTCAAACTCAAGGCCCGTGGGCCAAATCCGGTCGCCACAGTTTTTTATGTGGCCCTCGAGATTCAAGACTAAACACTAAGTTTGTTTAAATATTATGTTATCAATCAAATTAATGCAGTTTTTATCTGTTTACTGCCAAATTATATCAATCAGTCCCTCCAGTTTCTTGAGAATTATTCTGCAAAATCAACAAAATGCTCCAAAAACTGGGAGTTTATTGCAGATTTTTCTCAAAAATTGTCACAAGCTTTCTTAGTTGTACTGAACAGCTGCCTCAGCCTTAATTGATGTCAGATTATAGTCCATGATCAGTACAACAAGTAATAAAAAGTCACTTTTACTGTCATAAACAAGCACAAACCGCAAATATTTCCAAACACTTTGAGTTTTATAGCAAAAAGAATCAAAGAATCCTGGAGGGTCTGAAAAGATGTTCAATAATATTATTTAATTTTACAGATTTATTGATATTTTAACAGTTTTTGAACAGGTTTTATCAATACATTCTGGCACCACCGGCTCTTTAAGAGCATTCAAGATCTTGATTTGGCCCAAAATCAAAATTAGTTTGACTCCCCTGATCTAAATGATATTTTGTTTTTGCAGCTTTGGTTTTCGCAGTCTTTACTTGATGCATATTCTGGGTAGAGCTTTTTTTTCTTCTGTGGTGTCTGAACCGGTTCGGCGGTACCGTTGGTGGGAGAAACCTGTGAAAACTGCCCAGGAGTTCTGCATTTGAATTCTTGTGACGCATGAAATGTTTAGGCCAGAAACAGTTTGTTGTTTGGGTAAAAGAACAAATTTCTCTGTTGTTGAGTAAGTGTTGGAATTAAGTGTGATAATGTGTTTGTTTTCATCTTTAATTGTGAGCACAGTTGTGTGTATTCTTGCTAGTTCCTCTATCTGTTGCTTGCACTTTGAACTAAGTCCCAAAAACATAACCCCTCGAGTTTCACAGACTTTACTCAAAAGACGTAAAGTAATGGCAACTCGGATTTAATATCTCACACAAAGGTGAAGTGGAAGATATTAACTTGCAGTGTAAATGTTACAGTGGGGAGGATAAGCTGAGAGACTGCAGATTTTGTATGTTTGCTCACTAGACGAGAAAATAAGTTTCTAATCTTTATGGTAGTTTGATCTTGATGAATCAAAAAATCAAGGAAATACACATTGCATGAGTGAAATCTTCATTGGCTGCAGAGCTAAAACATTTTCTGCAGGCATACAGAAGGTTTTTATACACCTTAGGAAGGATTTGATGGAAAATCCGTTAGTTTTGGATTCTTATCACATCACAGATTATGTGTAGGATTGAGGTGAAGACTAGTGAAACACCTAAGAATGATTCTTCTTTCACCAATCATTTCTTTCTCGTTGAAAAAGAAAGGTTAGACAGATTCATTTGAAAAATCTGAATGTTTCCACCTCAGTGGTTGGATGCAAGGATGGTGTTTGCCGATGGTAGTGAAAAGGTAGAAATGGAAGAAATTAATTGTGTGAGCAGATGTCTGTTTGCCAATGATAGAGTCAAACATTAGCTCAACAAAATGTAAGCTACAAATGTAACTACATGTAATGTGTTATTTCTGGATTTTTGCTTCATATTCTGTCTCGCAACATTAAAATATGGAAATGTGAGACCATTGTTATTTGTGAGCAAAATGCAAAAACAGTAGGGAATCAAGTAGGGCTGCACAATATATTGCAAAGTTATTATTGCAATATCACTGTATATAGACTTATTTTATTGTCATTGCACAAAGATACATCAGTGAAATTGGCAATAAAATGTCATCCCCAGAGCATGCACACACACCCAAAAGTACAGAAATTACATAGAAGTTGTATAGAAAAACAAAATATAATGCAGTGGAGCATATCATTTGCAAGGATTTCTTTACACCCCGCTAAAGTCGTTTATAGTTGCATATTTCAGTAGTTCAACACCAATTCTCCTTAATATAGACTGCACAGTGGAAGCCATCTGGGCTATACTGCATTCATGTTCTTTATATTGCTTTCAGGGGTTCAGCCAATCAGTAGCAATGAAAATAAATGCCCCTTCAGGATTGGCTGCTTACCAAACAACAGCCAATAGCATGTCAAGTAGCATTTTGCTTGAATATTTCAGCTTCTAGCTAGTTATCATCCACGAACAAATCCAAAAATGGGTGGATTTTCCACAAATAATTTGAAACTTTGTTCCAGTTATTTAGTAAAAATTTTTATTTAATGCAACCTAAACAGCTGGTAATATGGAAGAGGATTAGGACCACTGGAAGGAAAACAAAAGAATTCTGACTTTTTTTCTCAGACTTCTGAGGTTAAAGTCAGAAAGTCTTTAATCTCAAAAATCAGAATTCTGAGATTAAAGTCAAAATTCTGAGATTAAAGTCAGAATTCTGAGATTAATGTCAGAATTATGAAATTAAAATCAGAATTCTGAGATTAAAGTCAGAACTGTTTGACTTTTTTCCCCAGTGTCCCTAATCCTCTTCTGTACTGGTAAGGCGGTAAAGCCATTAAAAATTTTTAAACTAAGCTGATTTAACGCCAAAACAGCTGAGGAAGCTCCTTGTTCCTCATTATTTGGGGTCTGTGTTCGTAACTTGAACACTTTTCAATTATTTCACTTCATCACTCGTTATGTCGTTGTCGCAAAACCTTCACCGACTATAATATTGTGCAGCTCTACAGCCAGCTTCCTGTTCCCCGTCCTCTACATCAACAAGATGTAGACGTTGAGACGCGCAGTGATGTTCTGGATCTGTTTGTTGGCAGGCGGGTCAGGGAGGCGGACACCGGACCCTGCTCTACGGTCACGCCATCCTCTTACGTCACTCCTTCAGTGACATGGTGAGTATTTACACTCCAATTACTACGATGGAGATAAATTTGTACTTTGATAATTGCTAGTCATTCTGTTACTGAGGTTGTGGAGCTGCTATTTATTTATTTTTTTTAATTAAATATTGACTTTTTTTTAACCTCGCATTGAAAATATCGCATTATGGAGAAGGTCCAAGTCACCATGGAGACACCATGCAGTAACCATGGAGACAGTGCCGCACCGTCATGTAGTCTAGCATGTTTGGAAAATAAACGGTTAGCGTCTTGTCTTTTGTACGTTTTTAAGGCTGTTACGGTTTAAAGGGAAACGCTGTTTATGACATAGTGACGTAAATAATGTGGTCTGAATTCAGACAGAGTCGATAATTTGATCAAAACGTCAGGATGGAGGAGGTTCGGGTCGGTTTCTAAGCTAGCTACGTCCAACTTTTATAAATACCTCCGTCTGTGAGCCTCAACCAGGTGTGTTAGTTTCGCAGACAAATTAGCTCGACTCAAACAAGGAGAAGCCATAAACAAACTGGCAAAAACAACTTTGGAAAACAATTTCTGTGGCTCTGTTCATTACTCCCGATCCTCACTTCCAACGTTCATCATGGCGCCTCGGATGATTAAGTGACGTATTTGCAAAGAGTCAATACAAACAATTCAGATATATTTCGTAATGTGGTAAAGTTCTTGAAACATTTCATATTTTTTTGTTTTGTATTCAAGATCTGTTAAAATGATCTCAAGGAATATTTCCTTGGACAATTTGAAAGTCTATAAAAGTTTTCCTTTAGATTTTTGTAGCTTTTTACTCATTTTTTTGTCCATGATCATTTTCAAAAGAAATGATTTTTATGACTAATTTAGTGTTTCCTGCAAACTGGGATAAAGTAGATCCAGGTGTTTGCTAGATTTTTTTGTTCTCTGACCAAAACAAATCAAATTTTGACTTTGCACATCTGCAGTGGAAACTCTTGTTTATGTCTGTTTCTTTCATTGTATGTACTTTATTTATTTTTTAAGCATACACACACTGTGCAGAAAATGATAGAATGTAAAAACAATTTGCAGGGTTGGTTGATCCAGATGACTTTAAAAGATCGTGAGAAAGTCTGCTTAGACGCAAAAACTATACAAGAACATGTCTGTTTTTCCCATAGTGCTGTTCTTATTCAGAAACTTGGTTACTGAGTTGATTTAATTGACTAATAAATTAATACACTTATTATTAAGCACTAAAACTTCACATTCTTTCTTCTAAAACATTAATATTTTCCAATTTGCATCAGAGCTCCATTTTCTTTGACCCAACACTAATTCATTTTTCACTCACCAGTACTTGACCTGTTTGAAGACATCAAGGTCTCTGACAGACAAGCTGTCATTTGATGTTGGACTGCAAGAAGATTCAGTAGGTACAGTATGACTAATGAGCACTCAACCAGTATGAACCAGTTTGAATTAACCTTGAGATTAAGTAAGTACCGGATATGATTGAAATATGACTCTGTATGTGCTGTGAAACATCTACATATCTTACCCTCTCTGATGTCTTTGAATGAGAGATGTCAAAAGGTTCCACCTGATCAGCGCATTTCTGTAATTATGCTTTTAGGAGAAGCCTGCTGGTGGACGATTCATCCGGCGTCCAAGCAGAGATCGGAAGGAGAGAAAGTTCGCATTGGAGATGATCTGATTCTCGTCAGCGTGTCTACTGAGAGATATCTGGCAAGTCACATTTTAAAACTCACCTGAGGAAAGACTATAAAGCTTTAAATACAGCTGGTAAAACAAGAGGCGCTCATGTTGCCATGTTTTTGATGATTTCTAAATAAATTAATAGAATTAAAGTCATCTTCATGGGAAATTTAGTCTTTATGGTAGGTTCATTATAGTTCTGATTACATCAGCAAATATTCTCTATAATCCAGGCTAATCCAGTCTAATATATAACTTTATACTTTCTTTGTCATTTGCTTTGCTTGTTAAACTGAAATCCTAAATTTTTTTTCTGATTCTTCAGGAAAACTCTTAACAATACAAAGATGGGGTGTTGAGCAGCTTGCTGTAGAGAAAAATGTGTAACAACCCTCTTCACATCCGTGTTATAAAACTTTATATA